>CAWUHX010000199.1:204313-316441 GCA_963922205.1 Romanomermis culicivorax
GCATTGTGGAACATAATTTTCCAGCAAACTATGCAAGAACATAATGACTTTGAATTACATGAGAAATCGGCGGTTAGAGCTCAAAAAAGCTATTAATCTTTCCTGCTTGAAACGCAGGAAAATTTTTTGGGGTATTGACATTCCGTGATGCTGGAAAATCAATTTTCCAACCACTTATTTGAAGAATTAGTTTCGAATTTTCTGTTTTAATGTCGTAATTTCTGGAATTTTATGTTTGAAAAATTTTAAAACCATTAATTTATTCACACACTCTCATGAACTCGGCCGAAAAGATATGAGTAAGAAGAGTAGAAATTTCCGAAAACTACTTCCATGAAGCTTTTGGATTGATTTTACGTTAAGACAGGAATAATCGCTTCAAAAAGCTTACAGACTTGACATATTGATCTTTCTCAAAAAATGTGTCAAGGGAAAAAATGCGAATCTTCATTAAATATCAGGATAAAATATTGAAGATTACCAATTGAAACAAACGTAAGATAATACGTTTAAGATGATTAAAACTATTGAAGATTAAATGATAAATGAAGGTAGACATGTTAGAAGCAGCGCCTGAGCTAGGAAATAAATAATAATGCTTATTTAAGTTATAACCGGCGCGAAGCGCCGGAAAATTTTGAGATTGTGACCTTCTAAAATGCACCAAAATGCATCCTTTCTGTATCCGATATGATCAAACACATGACTCAAAAAATTCTGACAAGCCATTTTGGCTTGTTGGACTAAAATTCTACAAGCCATTTTGTCAGTCCAACAAGCCATGGCTTGTAAAATGCTAAAAAAAACTATGATGAAGAGAGAATATTCAGAATTTCTTTTCACTCATCAATCTTGACAGCCTATAAAGTTTGCTGCAACGACACTAATACACTGTTCTAAGAGAAATCGTTCGCGTTCGGGTCAAATGTACGAATAGGAAATATCATTATTCATTGATTCGGCGCGAAGCGCCGAAAAATTTTTGCATTCCCAGCCCCTAAAACGTCTAAAAATCAACAAAATTTAATGTTTGACCAGCCAAAAAATTTGTGCCAATTGGCACAAACGCTCAAAATTTTTTGTGCCATCCCAAATTTTTTTGTGCCAAAAACCATGTTTTGGCACAAAAAAACACTGTTTCCCGCCCACATTTTTTTCCTCAAATGGAGTCTTTTGAGGAAAAAAATTTGGATTTTTTTCCTCAAACGGAGTCTTTTGAGGAAAAAAATTTGGAAATGAGAAAAAATTTCGGGTATGGTTCTCATCGTGGAAAAAAATTTGGGGAATTCAAAATCGAAAAGATGCGTTTTAGTGGACTTTGAAAGGTCAAAATCTCAAAATTTTCCGGCGCTTCGCGCCGGTCAGGGATATAATAATCATTATTTTCTATCAGGCGCGGCCGTTAGCATATCTACTTCCACTTACTAACATACCTGTAGTGTAAGACCTCCGACGAGTTGGAGGGGGGGGGTAGGAAAAAGTCGAGATTTTTCCCAAAAAAGGCCAAAAAAACATACACTTTTTGGCAAATTTTTCTAATTTTTTCCCAACTGGGGGGGGGGAATGATTTTGGGTACTGGGTTGGCCAAGTTGGGGGGGGGGTCCCCCCCAACCCCCCCAAGTACAGGTATGCTTACTAATTAAGGTAAAGTGGGTAACTTTGGTCAAAATCGAGTCAATTCGACTTCTCCAACATATAACTTGTTATACATGGGAATTCGTAAAAATGTTTCATGGAACTCATATGTCAAAAATGTCAGACAAATCGATTAAACACATCATTTCATAAGTAGCATGCAGATTTAACCTACCATTGATCGTTGAAAAGAGCTCACTTTTTGACCAATGTTACCCACCATGGTGGTCAACTTTGGTCGCCATTATAATTTCTGTTCAAGTTACTTTTTCGACAAGTAAAATAGTTATATCTAACCACAGATAGAACGTAACAAAACAAATTTTGGATATGAGGTAACATAGCTATCGACCTTTATTGTCACAAATTTCAGCTGAAAATGATGAATATCATCAACAGCAAAAAAGTTTTCGTAAATCTATCCCAGCTGTCCCTATGGTGGGTAACTTTGGTCAATTGACCTAAAGAAGTACCTGACGTGAAAAATATTGTGTTATTCAGATACAGCAAGTTAAGAGGTACATGAAAATATCAATATGGATGAAAATGAAAATAAAAATATCAATCGTTCAAAATTTATTAACGAAAAAAAATTAACGTGTCGACCAATGTTACCCACCAATGGGTGGGTAACATTGGTCGACACACAAAAATATGAGGTACACTAAAACAATGATAAATGTGCATTTTTATGATCAAAATACATGATATTAACCAAATTTAAAGGAAGATTAACTGTTCTGAGTAACACAAACTTGACAAATAAAATTACCAGTGGGATCAAAATCATCAGCTAAACAGTTACCACGTATCCATCCAGCACGCCCAGTCTTTTTTGTACTTTTTCTTGTAAATTGTCCACTGAATACAGCAAATGGGACACACATTAGTGTTTTTAGCTTTTTTCGCTTCTTTCAATTCTTTCATTTGAGCACTGACTTCTGGTTCCATCAAAGATTGGCTAAGCGCATGACAATGACGTTTTCTGGACTTTTTCGACTCGTTTTTTTCGCATGTACCGTCTGAAGATACTTGATGACACTGGCCGTCATACGTCTCGATGGCGTAACCTCGTTGATGGCTGATGCCGACGATGTGGGCATTTCTGAAAATTTTAGATATCATTCCTCTGTAAATTTCGTAACAAAAGTAACATACTTTCAAACGTTGAAGTCGATGACGGAAAAGACAATGCCGATAAATTTTGTTGTACTACAATTGTTGTACTATTATCTCCAATAATTTAGTATTTAATCGCATATAAATGTTCAAAAGCGTCTACAAGGTACCGTTTGATAGTGGACTGAATAACAAAGAAGCCGATGTATTTTCGGACAAGTTCAGTTTCTCTAAAAACAAATTATCATTGAGTAATTTAGTGTGGTTTTAGAAAATATACTTACTGTCAGATTACTTTGTTTTGTAATGTTCCATGTGGAATATTGTAAACACGAGCTTCTGTTCGAATTTTTGACCCGTTTCGAACGGCCTCGATGGCCTTTTCGAGATCTTCTGTTAAGTAATTAGTCAGGTATTTGCGCGCATCACGCTTTCTTTTGTAATGCCTGACCATATTGTGACGTACGTAATCGATGAAAATTATATACAGGATAAAATAATTCGTCTGAAAAAGAAGTAAGATCAAATTATTATAAGTAGAAAAATGTATGGCACAAAAAATTTTAATTTGACCAAAGTTACCCGCCAAAATATAATGTGACCAAAGTTGCCCGCCCTGACCAAAGTTTCCCGCCAACTGGCCAAAGTTTCCCGCTTTTGGACCGATTTTTCTGCTCGAAAATGGGTAGTTATTTTTTATACAAAACAGAAAAGAGAAACTCTTTAATGACACTTAATAGTTGATGAAAGTTTTGAGTGCAGCCGATGAGTGGAACCCAAATTTTTTTCAATTTGAAAATTTCCATTAAAAAATGGCAACTTTGTCGACCCACAAATTTCTCAATTTTATTTGGATTTCAATTTCCTTTCACAGTAACATGCACTGATTACTTAGACATTAGTGTGCCAAGTTGTATCTGCATATCTTACAGAGAAAAAATTCGGCGATGTTTCAAGTGAAATTGACCAAAGTTACCCCACTTTACCTTAATTATCAACGATTTTTATCAATCAAGTTAGCTCATCTCATTTTCTAATCGTTAACAGTCAGTATTTCGCTGAAAAAAACAATTTTTCATCAATTCTCTCAATTTTTTCTCGATGATTGGAATTTTTCCAAGGTTTTTAACACGAACTTTTGGGTTTATTGAAAATGGAAATTGAGCATATCGTTCTGGACTGTGATTTTAGAACTTCTATTCACGAATTCACGAATATCCACTGGAGATATTTATTTTCCAGCGTTAGAATATAAAAACTGTAAAAATTTCTCAGTTTTTATATTCTAAAACGCTGAGAACAAAATATACTCCATCAGTCGGATTTTAATTTACTTCCCAACGTTGTGAAGGTTCAATTTCCAGCGTTTCATAAAGTGAAAATAAAAAAAAATTAATTAAATAGAATTGGATAATGCTAATTGGAACCACAGAAAGACTAATCAAGGATAAATTCATGACAACTCTGTCGTTAAAATGCTTTCTCTGCTCATGTAGAACACCATTATATTTTTCATCAGTCCATTTTGACTTACATAACCAGAATTTTCTCAATTTTTTCCTAATTTTTGCAGGTTTCTGAATCCAAAAGCATCAAAATGCTTGGGTATGCTCCTAAAATGCATAAAAAAGCATCTGTAGGCACATTATAAACGTTTTTAAAAATTTGGAAAATGAGGGAAAAAATTTTGGGTCCGGTTCTCATGTGGGAAAAATCTCCAAGGAAAAAAACTGTGAGTGGGGGTCCCAACATTTTCAAAATTTTAAGGAGAGGGTCGAAAAAGCCCCAAAAAAGTCGGAAAAATTTCGAAAATTTTTCCAAAAAAGCCACTTTTTTCCAAATTTTTTCCAATTTTTCCGAGTTTGGGGGAGGGTTGGGTACAGGAGGGTTCACCAAGTTGGAGGTGGGGGTCCCTACATTTGGGCATAGGGCTCGACGAAGTTGGGGGTGGGGGCCCCTCCTAACCTCTCCCCAATTAAGGTATGCCGGAGATGCATGTTTACGCGTAAAAACTAAAATAGTGAAAATTTTCTGGCGCGTTGCGCTGACAACCTCACATCAGGTTTTGTCTACACAGCAAAAATGACCTGCTGATCTCAAGTAGTTACCAAATGCCATGCTCTGATCAAAGTCACTCCACTTTACCTTATTATTCTAGCGCGCAGTTAGAAAATTTCGTTTTAGCTAATGCTTATAGCTTTTAATTATCAACATATTATGAATAAATTTTTCATCTTGTGTCTTTTTGACGAATTTGACGAAAAGCAAGATTTTTTTTTGGTTATTTTCCCAAAATCTATTCGCGATCTTTCAAAAATTTTGGACTTTCGTGTGATTAAAACATCTTTGGTCCAAGTAGAAATACTTGCTGGTTGAAAAATCGAAATTCTTGGTTGCTTACCTAGTTTTTGAGTTGTAGTTTGTCCGACTGAAAATTCATTGAATTCACTGAAAAATTAAACCGACGGATGCTATCTACCTTGACTTTGCCAAAGCTTTCGATTCTGTATCATCCAAAATTATTGTTTAAGTTACAAAACTATGGTATTTCTGGTTTATTACTCTCATGGATCAAAGAATACTTAACAGGTTGCACACAGTGTGTAAAAATTAATCAATGTTTTTCTGATGCCTGAGACGTCATAAGTGGCGTTCCACAGGGGAGTGTTTTAGGTCCTGTTTTATTTTTGATCTTCATAAACGACTTAGCTTCTATTAAAAATAATGAAAACGTGAAACTTCTTTTATTTGCTGATGATGTTAAGCTGTATGCTGCTTCAACATTTTCTCTGAAAACTCAAGACTTATTAAATAAAATATATGAATGGTCTGTCATATGGCAATCACCTCTTTCTATTTCAAAATGTACAACTATTCATTTTGGTGGGAATAATCCTAGAAATAGGTATTATCTTAACAATGTGCCACTTACAGTTGACGTAAATGTTAAAGATTTAGGTGTTTTAATATGTGACAACCTCAAGTTTTCTGATCATATTTCAGGTATGATTAAAAAAGCCTTACTTTTTAAGGTTTTCAAGTCTGGATGTGCTGATCTGATTCTTAAGGCTTATAAAGCATACGTTCGACCTATTTTAGAATATGCCAGCTGCGTTTGGTCACCTCATCTTGTAAAGGACATGAAGAACATCGAAAAAGTACAGAAATATTTCACAAAGAAACTCTTACATTTTCCCGAGGATATGAACTATGATGATAGACTTCAATTATTAAATCTTGAATCATTAGAATACCGCCGAATTTTATTTCATTTATGTCATGTGTACAAAATTATTCATGGTTTCATAGATATGCCAACCAAAACATTATTTTCTTTCTCAAATGTTATCAAAACAAGACATCCTCACGAATATAAACTTCCCATTCCAAAATGTAAAACAGATATTCGTAAAAATTTTGTTACGCTTCGGGTTACACAAATTTGAAACAAGCTTCCTCAGTCTGTTATCACATCATCTAATGTAACATCCTTCATGCATCGTTTGAAAAATGTAGACAAACAAACTTCTATTACTTTTTTTTCTCTATTAACTTTTTCGCTAATCGTTTTTTTTGTATTCTTTTTTCAATCGACTATCGAATAAAATATTATTATATATTATTATTATAGACCTTCTGTATCTAGGAATTGAAAATTGAAAAGATTCATTTTTCAGCGTTTTTGAATTTCAAATTGCATGAAAAATCGGCGCTAAGCGCCGAACGAGTTATTCATGTCAACCTTTCTCATTTTCTCTCAAAAAATTGGAAAAGTAGGTTTTAAAAGCCTAAAACCGACGCGATTTGATTGAAATACAAGAAAACTAGCCTTTAGTTGTTTTTCCAATAAAATTAAGCTAATTTATTGATTTTAAAGTGAACAATCAAAAATTTATCTGTGCAACCAACATTTTTCCCCAAGTTGCACGCAACTTGGCCTGTGCGAAAAAACCCTGAGCATACTCTTATATTCGAAAATAGTTTTCTTTTCTTCTCTGTTCTTTTCTACCCAGAAACGGTCACAAGTGTTCCCCTCTGCATTACCTTGTGCTTTACCTTATCTAGTATATACGTGTTACGTTTTTCTTGTGTAAGTGTTTCAGAGTTCCGTCCGCCGTTTTTTGTCCTCGACGATTTTTTCCACATGAGAACTGAACCCTAAATTTTTTTCTTCGCTTTTCAAAACTTTTCCACGTTTTTAAAAACGTTTATAATGTGGCAACGGATGCTTTTTCCTGCATTACATTCAAACACGTGTTTTCCGAGTCAGTAGTCTGCAAAAATGAGGAAAGAATTGAGGAAATTCTAGTCATGTCGGCCAAATTGAGCTGATGAACAATACATTAGTGTTCTACAACAGCTTAAAGCATAATCTATTTCAGATTTCTCATGAATTAATCTGCTATTAACATTTCTGTAATTCTGATTGCGCCAGACAATTTTTTGGGTTTTTACATTCTAGAGTTCGGGAAAATGAATCTCCGCAACATTTAAATGTAAATTAAAATCAGAGTAATATATTGTAACCTTGCCTCTCATTCCACCGCAGTTCTATATTTGAAACCGCTGGAAAATAAATCTCTGCAACAAATAATCCTGGATAGAAGCTCTAAATTTACAGTATAGTCTTCAATTTTCATCGTTTATAAATGCATACGTTCATGTTGAAAACATTTGAGAGAAATTGTTAGCCCCGAGAGAAAAATCTTAATCTTCGGCGAAATACTGACTGTTTACTTTAAAAAATGAGGCGAGGTAACTCAATTGATAGAAACTGTTGGGGATTAATTAGTAAGCTGAAGTTGATATGCTAACGGCTGCGCCCTATAAAAAATAATGATTTACCCATGACGGGCGCGAAAAGCCGGATAATTTCGGGATTTTGACCTTCTAAAGTTCACCAAAATTAATCAGTTCGGTTTTGAATTCTCCAAAATTTGTTTCCACAATGAGGAAACCGCCCAAAATTGTTTTCCTCATTCCCGAATTTTTTCCTTTTTCCTTAAAGAAAAAGTGCCAAAAAAACATGTTTTGTCACAAAAAGACTCTGGTTCGTACTGTTTTTTCGCCAAATCGGAAAAATATATTTTTTTGCGAAAAAATGTATATTTTTTGCCAAAAAATATGTATATGTGACTGAGTAAATTTTTCAAAATCAAGTTGTGTGATTTCACATTTCTTAAAAATTTGATAGTTATTATTATACTCATTGAAATGAGAAGCAAACTAAAGCAAGAGCTCAAAATCTTTAGACTGGGCGTTTTCGTGAGCTTCTACCTGCACCCTGCAGAAATGACTAGAGAAATTCTGCACTGAACAAGTTTTCTTGTTCTAAATAAATATAAACAAATTAAAATTTTTAATACTTTCGCTTCAGATTTTCAGTCGGAAAACGATGGTGTTTGTTAAATAAGTGAAGAAAGATTGCGAGAAAAATACATGATTTCGTATTTATGGCAACAAAAAATTCCATTTTCACTATATTTTCATAGATGGTTTTGAGTTTTACTACTTTAATATGAGGTGAGACGAAGTAGATTTATAGAAACAATCAGGAGTAACTGAGGAATGAAACTACACTTTTCTAACGATACTTGTACCGAATATTATAGGTAATGGCGATTGCCGGCGCGAGGAGACGGAAAATTTTGATATTTTGAACCCTCTAAATCGCACAAAATTCACTTTTTCATCAAAAAAATTTGTAACGTGGCCAAAAAATGTGCACTGGGCTGAAAAAAGCCTGCTTTGGACAGTTTTTTATTCAGGAAGTAATATGACATCTGTAAAGTCAATAACGGATCAAGACTTACACATTGCACAAGTTCGCATTTACAGTCCTACCAGAAATCATCCAAATTGATACACTCGAAAAATGACTGTTCGTGCAGTGGCTCTTACTGGACTGAAATCAGCATGGTGACATTTCAAAAAAATATGCACCATTTTTTATGCGCCAAATTTGGAAACATCGTTTAAGCTTTTTAGTTGACATTATAAAAATAGTTTTCAATTGCTCTTGCACCACACCATTAAGTAAAATCAAAACTAAACTACGAAAAAATAACTGTTCATCAATATAACGATACCACATTCAATGTTTAATCACGCTTTTCATCAATTTCCGGATTATCGTCGATTTTTTAAAATGCAGACGATTGCCAATTTAGAGAACAAACAATTTCCATGCGCAGAGTTCAACAGTATTCGTTCCAATTGGTGGGTAACCACAACCAGTAGTGACCATACCATGAATGAATGAAAGCTTTCCCGAAGTCGGTATGACGAAAAATAATACTTGGGCTGTATGGATTGATTTGAAAGCAGGCTTTTTTTGCATAGGCCAGGTTGCGATGTGCAATTCAAGAAAAATGTTGGTTGCACAGATAAATTTTTGGTTGCTCACTCTAAAATAAATAAATTAACTTAATTTTATCGGAAAAACCACTAAGAGCTAGTTTTCTTATGTGTCATTCGAATCACGTCGGTTTAAAGCTTTTAAAAACAATTTTGTGAGCTTTGAAGAGAAAATGAAATAGTTGGTTTGAGTAACTTGTTCGGCGCGTAGCGCCGAAAATTTTTCTGGAATTTTCATATTCTAGAACGCTGAATCTTTTCAACTTTTATTTCCAAGACAGAAGGCTTAATTTTTTCTGTGAATTTAATGAATTTTGAGTCACGCAGACTACAATTCAGAAACTAGAGGAAAGCAATCAAGAATTTTGACTCTTCAACCAGCAAGAATTTCCACTTGGACTCAAAATGTTCTACTCACACAAATCTCAAAACTTTTTTAAAGATCGCGAAAAAAATTTGGGAAAATAACCGAGAAAAATCTTGCTTTTTTTCGTCAAGTTCGCTAAGAAACAACACATGATCAAACATTTATCCATAATATGTTGATAATTAAAAGCTCTAAGCATTAGCTAGAATGTTATTTTCTAACCGCGCTCTGGAATAGTATAGAAAAATAAAATTTTCACTATTTTCCATTTTATAACACATAAAAATGCATTTCCGGACAGGAAACCCTAAGGCAAGATGGGGCGACTTTGATCAGAGTTTGCTGGATGATAACTATTTGAGATCAGCATATTATATTTGCTGAACACAGTACACAGCAAATATAACCTGCTGATCTCAAATAGTTATCATTCAGCGAACTCTGATCAAAGTCGCTCCATTTTTCCTTAAAACCTAATCAAAAGAGCCGTCAGGCTTCAAGTTGCCCTGTGCAACTTGACAGAAAATATTTGGTTGCATAGCCCAAAATTTGGTTGCTGTGTGCAAAAAATGCCTGCTTGAAAGTTACAATAGTTGAAGCTGTTGTTAAAAATGCAACTTGATTTGAAAAAAAATTTCACTTTTTGAGCTTGATGATGTCACGATGTCACTCCCTGTAAGAGCCACTGTGTTCGTGAGGTACAATTTGGCTATTGTTGGTTTGGAACTTTAAAGAAATTAATGCAAACTCAAGTGAATATAGTTGCCAAAGTGACCAGATCTCAGTCTTCGACAACGTCGGATCCGAATCCTGATCTCGGAAAATTCCGATTCCGGATCGCAGAAAGTTCCAGAAACCAGATCCAAATCTAGAAATTAGGGCGAATGTTCGCGGATCTGGATCCGTATAACCGTCCCGTCCCTAAGTAATGTACAAGCTTCTAGTCGTTATTTAAAAGGAGCTTTTAGGCATTCCTCATAAAAGTGGCTAGTTTTCTTACCAGTTTGACGGATGTATTTATAGCCTTGATTAAATTGATTTATTTCCGGAAGTGAAAGCTTTCTGGATTAGGGAACTCCGTTGAAGATCTTTATTCTCAATCCCGTTGATATGATTTTTGAAAGAAAATTATGAGAAATAAGCACGCCTAAACTTTTTACTGTAGGCTCTCCATTGGTTAACAACCGCTGCCTAACTCATAACGTTGCATAGGATCAGAATAATCAAGGTGAAGTACTTCACTTTTATCAGAAGAGACCGCCAAACAGAAGAATAAGCCGAGGTTCTACGGGGACCTGCCCGGAGAATTAAATTATTCCTAGAGAAGTTAAAAAGTTGGCGGAAAATATTGATTGCACAGAGAATTTTTTGTTACTCACACTAAAATTATTGCTAGTTTTCTAGTATTTCATTTAATTCGCTTCTGTTTAGATTTTTAAAACTGAATTTGAAGAGTTTGAAAAAAATAACGAAAAGGCTGCCAGAAATACCTTGTCCGGCGCCTAACGCCGACAAAATTGTGATTTCAAGGCTTCAGAAACATCGGAGAATGCACTTTCCAGCTTATTCTTCTATAACTGCAAGGGTTTGCAAATACCAACTTTTAAAAATCTTGACTTCTTTGTTATGCTAGGTTTTTGATGGGTTTTTCTTAGTTGTTTTATTAGGTAAACTGGCATTGGAGTTAAGAACACTGTAGAACACTTTGAAAATAACCCGCAGTATGCTAGTTATAAAGTAGAACCAATCAAAAACAAAAAATACTGAACATTACCCAAACTGTTTTTCAATAAAAATCGTTAAAATATTTTTTGTCGAATAAGACCGGTATAACTTTTACAGGTAAATCTCTGGAACATGCTTTAACTTTCGAAATAAATTTCCTTCTGTAAAACAGATTTGTCAACATCTGGATGATACTCGAATGATGACAGGGTTTGCCTAAAATTTCACGATTTTTTTCAAAATATCATCACCAGGCTTGCATTCAGTAAATATTGCAGCGCCTCTCCGCAACAGCGACTGCTATCATTCTCAACTAAAAAACACATTTTAAAAGCATTTTCACGTCGAAAGGATTTTGTTTCCTTCCAACATTTGTGAATAAGATTCTTTAAAAACCGTGCACCAGATAATTCAAATTTGTTTCCAGTCTCGAGTGGAGAAATTCAATTTTTATCAATTGTAAAGGCGATACGCCTTAATAATGCACAGCATTCCTTGATACTTATTCCACGCTTATTTTCCATTTTTTCCAAGCGTTAGCACATTCCATTTCAACATTTTTGCCAACAAATTACATTATATAATTCAAAGAAAACTATAGGTAGTAACTATATAAGCAGCATTACAGATGTTTTTATCCGAAAATTGTAGTTCAAACCTTCAAGAAGTTGATATTTTATGCAGTTAATTTCAAATTCTCAAATGAATGAGCTGAAAATTAATGGGCAAAAAATGAATTGAGTTGTGTGCTTCACGTATACGGTGAAAACCGCAACAAAGTTTATAACGGTCTTACCATTAAAGATTATTTATCCTTTCATTCCTTTATGCATTCTTAGATCTATTTAACATTATATTTTTTAATGGAAATTTGTGTAAATTTCCATGCAGTATGTGGTATATAAATATTGTATGCCTGTTGACTCCGTGAACAAAAACCCTTCTGACGAAAACTTCAATAAGTGAAATAAATTTTATCGAATATTTTTTACGTTCAATTGAGAATCGTTTCGCCGTTCTGCAGCTAATAAATAATTTATGAGATTCTCGATATGTGGTATTTCTTCGATACCTATATTCCAACCGTCATTTTAACTTTTATTCCTTTCTCCAGACGTTCATGGCCAAGAAATTTTCCGCCTACAATGTTCGACATATAGAAAATGACGAACTACCGACGTGGGAAATAGTGATCAGTTTCGTCGTTTGGATCTCAAATATCGTCTATGCATTCTACAATGTCTATTACGCATCTTTGATATTCAAAAATCGATTGTACGGCGGTGATTTCGAACCCGGATGGTCGATTTTAGGCCACATCCGTAAAGACAGTACTGATATCGAATGGAAACATTTTACGAATCGGTTATACAAATTAGTTTTCTGCTTTGTCATTCACAGCGCGAGTTACAAAGGTCTAGATTATGCATCCCCTTCGGAAACCGCAAAAATCGTTGTTTCAGTTGTCGACCTTGGTCTTTTAGTAGTCATTCATGGTTATTATGCAATTTTCATTCAAGTCATCCACGGGTTAGTTGTCTACTTGATTTGCATAAAATTAATTCGGCGAGAAATAGCCACCTGGTTATTCGCCGGCCTTGTTTTCTATTGCCTGTCGGCTCATTGGTATGGTAAATATGGTACCAATGATTTCGAATATTACGATTTTCAAGTTTTATTATCGTATAAGTTGTTACAATTCGTCAGTTTTGCGTCTTACACCTGTAAGAACGGCGATCAAACTTTTTTAGCGTTTTTCCATTATTGCTGCTATTTCCCATACTCGACTGTTTTGATTGTCAATTACAAAGATTACAAGGAACAAATCGAAAATCGATTAAAATCGCCGATCAATTATCGAAAATGCATTTTTCTCGCTCTACGGTTGATATTTTGGGTTTCTTTCTTGGATTTTCTGTTACATTTCTTCTATGTTCATTCTTTGATGCCCAGTGCCGAAATTTTACGAAAAGTCAACCTGCCCACCTTATGCTCCATTGGCTATATAACTGGTCAAATCTTCCATATGAAGTACGTGTGCATTTTCGGTTTAAATTCTTTATTCGCATTTCTGGACGGCATGCAACCGCCGTGGCCGCCGATTTGCATATCGCGCGTGGCATTTTACGCCAATATGTGGCGTTATTTCGACCGAGGACTCTATTCTTTTCTTTTAAATCACATTTTCATTCCGTTATCCAACAAATTCCGAGGTAATTTGGAATTTCTGAGGCAATTTGCCGCTGCGGCAATTTGTTTTAGCTTCATATGGTTGTGGCACGGCGCCGAATCCAATTTATTCTGTTGGTCGATTATGAATTTCGTTCAAATTATATTAGAAAAATTTGGTAAACTTTTCGCGAAAAATAATCAAGTTTTTATCGAAACGCATATCACAAAAATTTGGTGTCTACGATTCGAATCGATGTGGAGCGTTTTTTGTATTCCATGGGGTTTACTGGCTATTTTTTATTTTCTAGGTGAGAAATCAGTTGAATAATTTGACAAAACCGTTATATAAATTTCAAATCATTCCAAAGAAACTCTTTTTAAGGGTAAGAGTGTTACCATTAAGATCTAGTCGTGAAATTTCTGTCTCTATGACACATAGTAACATTTTCGATGTAAATTAATGCTGACTTTTTGCTATTAGCAATATGCAGTGGTTAGTCACAGAACTAATTTAAACGAATATTTTCTCCTCGAATACTCTGAAATGTGTGATTTTTCATCTGATTCCTTAAACCTGCACATTCCTTTTGTTTGTATCTACTTTATCTTGTAGAGCTCGATGTTCATTTTGACCTTTCAGGTGGCGCAGAAACGGGCCATGTCTACGTTATCCGTATAATCAAAGGCGAGTTGCTGAAGCCCGGATTTCCCTTACTATATTTACTGACTTTGGGATATTTTTTTGGCAATTGTTGTTGCTTCGTCGATCGTTTCTTTTATCGTCGGAGTAATTGTGAGTTTTACTTCTTTTGTAATTTTCTTCACTTAAGTTTTAAGCTGTGAGGAGTTATCGGTTTTGCCAATACGTTTTGGTTCTAATTTCACTTGCGTTAAGTTGACGAATCTTTCGAAAATGAATTTATATTCACAAGTGATATGCGTGATGTAACGTGCTTTGTCCTTTAAAATATGATTGTCAAATTTCATTGATTTTACGCTCAAAACGTTCGTGGATAAAATTCCAAAGTTCTTAGTGTATCTTAACTGAAATGCATTTACAAGGTAAGTTCTTTATATTTTTTCTATTTAGATTCTTCTTTGGGACATTGCATATATCACCGTGTTCTTTCAAATTCACAATGAAAACATCATTCTAAGTTTATTTGTGGATAAGGATTTCAGTTGCAAGTCAAATCTATGAGCGAACATCGAGTCATTCCTAATATTAGCATATCATTTGTTCATTTATTTTTCAATGAAGAGTTGGAGTGAATTTGCAACTCTCATTATCTGTTTCATTAGCTCTATTACTGATTTGCTAGAAATTTAACTTCGAATATATTTTTTTGGGGGCAAATATTTTCGAAAATTTTCGTTCACTAGTAGCCTTTCATCATAAGGCTGTTTACTTTCCTGCCGTCTGCGTGAATGTATCGAACCTAATTAATCAGCAGTAAGCAAATGTGTTCGGTTAGCTGTTCCGCTTTTGCATCTGCATGATTGGTCAGATGGTGTAGAACAATAGAGTATTTGTAATGACTGGTCTTGGTTTTCCAAATTGTTTTTAACTCGGCTAATAATAACTTTTACTGATTCCACCTTTTGTAAATGTGAAAACAAGACTCTGATTTTTTCAGACACTCATGGCAAAGAAAGTCTCGTTCGCCAATACAGTACTAAAAGTGGCGAAAGTCGAAAATGACGAATTACCAATATGGGAAATAATTTTAAGTTTCGCGATTTGGATTTCGAATATCATTTACGCATTTTACAACGTTTATCGCGCATCCATAACTTACAAAAATCAATTGTACATCGGAAATTTCGAACCCGGTTGGTCGATTTTAGGCCGTATTATGAGAGACAGTACGGACATCGAATGGAAACATTTCAGGAATAGATTATGCAAATTAGTCTGCTGTTTCGTAATTCACTTAGCATTCCGTAGCATCTTGGACTATACTTTTCAACAGAAAATTACAAGAATTTTCGGATCAATAATCGATTTTGTACTTTTGGTCACGATTCATGGTTTTTACGCAATTTGGATCCAAGTTATCAATGGCCTTTTACTCTACCTGATCTGCATAAAATTAATTCGACGAGAAATAGTCGCTTGGATATTGGCTGGTGGATTTTTCTATTGTTTCTCCAATGATTGGTACGGTGGATTCAATGACGATTTCGAACGCTACGATTTTCAAGTTCTTTTATCTTACAAATTGTTACAATTCGTCAGTTTCGCATCTTACGCATGCAATACTTGCAATCAAAATTTGTCGGCATTTTTCCAATATTGCACTTATTTCCCGTATTCGTCGATTTTAATCGTTAATTACGCCGATTTCAAAGAACAGTTGGATAATCGACCGGGAATCGATTTCAAAAAATGCTCTTTCATAGCATTACGGTTGATATTTTGGGTTTGTTTTTTAGACTTTTTACTACATTTTTTCTACGTTCATTCATTGATGGTTCGCATCGACATTTTAAAAATGGTTAGCGTACCAGAAATGTGTTCCATTGGTTACGTTACCGGTCAAATTTTTCATATGAAATACGTTTGTATTTTTGGTTTGAACGCTTTATTTGCATTTTTGGACGGCATGCAGCCGCCTTGGCCGCCCATTTGCATATCGCGCGTCGCATTTTACACGAATATGTGGCGTTATTTCGATCGTGGACTTTATTCTTTCCTTCTGAATCATATTTTTAAACCGTTATCGGCGATGTTAGAGGGGAAATTTCAATTTTTCCGACAAATTTCGTCGACGGCCATATGCTTTAGTTTTATATGGTTGTGGCACGGAGCCGAATCGAATTTATTCTATTGGTCTTTTTTTCATTTCGTGCATATTTTACTGGAAAAATTGGGCAATATTTTTACGAGTAGTTGTCAAATTTTTATCGAAAATTATTTTTCGAAAGTTTGGCGTCTACGGTGCCGATCGTTATGGAGCGTCTTTTGCATTCCGTGGAGTTTATTCGCCATGTTCTATTTTCTGGGTAAGTCGTTGAAAAGTTTCCGGAAAACTGTAGAACCACAGCCAACCACGGTCGAATTTTTGACTTCAGTTTGTACTTAGCTACAGTAAATGTTGAACTATCCCTATTTGTAGTGAACCTCCGTTTTTGTTTCATGAACTAACAAAATATCCTACTGAACTTAAAATATAGAAATCCCGATGAACCAATCACCAAAGTCTGTTTTTCTTGAGACGCTAGTTAATAATAACAGTAAAAAAACAAGCACTATTCTGTATTTTTACGATTTCCCACTGAACTGTATTTCACTGAAAATTTGTCAGCATATTCAACTAACCTATAATAATTTTTTCAGAAAATTCTATCGTAAAAGCTTTGTCTAAACGATTTGGACGATAGTGCCAATCTTTGGTCTTTTTCGATTTACAAGCATTCTATAAAAAACATGCTTCAAGTCTGTCGTTCCTAGACTACAACCACTCGTTTGAGTTTATTCTTCAACAAAAATTCCAGGTTTGTATCTGATAAGATTCTTTGGATGTGTCGGAATTCTAAAATCATAATTGTTGAGCCTCCTAGACACACGTGAACTTATGTGTAAAAAATTGAGTGAACTGAATATGAGAGCGGTGTTGTATTTTGTACAAAAAATGTTATCTGAAATTAGCCGTACTCGCTGTGGCATAACTTTTTTGGTTATAGTTAATTTATTTTCAATTGAACCTCAAAATGTTAAACAATCCGTAGAAATTCGTGTCAGATAATAAACGGACATCGAGTGTCGAAATACTTTTTTCTCAAGGTCTAACTGCTACAGTCAACGAGAGAAAAAAGGTTTCCGTTTACTCAAGTTACTTGTTAGTGCATGGAAGTCTTTGCGGTCTGTGGCTTAGAAGTAGACTGCAGTTCTTCATACTTTCTGCTAGGTATTCAGAAATGCGCTGTGCCATTAGGACGCGGACATTAGAAGGCAGACGTTAGTGCGCAAGGACATTAGGATGCAGGAAATCCTTTTTGGATTTATGATATTCTCATTGCATAGTGTGATGTTGGGTGGTGCTTAATCGAGCATACACATAGGAGGAGGATGGATAAGGACCCCACCCAAGGTCAGACTATCTCCTATCACAGATTCCATGACCCCCATCATAAGTTTGAAAATTTTACCATTGTCCCAATTTTTTGGAAATTTTTAGAAAATAGTGCCATTTTTTATTTTTTCACTGAAATTAAGCTCTTAAATTGAGCTAAGAATGATCATAATGCAAAGCTTCGTTTTTGAACGTTTCCCAGTATGCTGTTTTGTTTCCAACCAAAAAATGTACTCTCTTTGAGATTTTTACACTAAATTTTCCCAAAAGCAATCAAATTCAAATCCTGGACTTTTAAACAATTCTGTTACTTTCAGTGCACAGAATGGTACGTTTTATAAATTTTAAGACAATTTATGGCATCCTATTGTTTTGGAAATTTGTTTGAATAGATAGAAATGTTCCAGAAAGTTGAAATTCTGAGGGGCCAGCAGGGGATCCGCCCGGTGTCAGGACCCCAGCAAACACCCTCCCCAAGAACATGTAGCTTAAGCCAAAGCCACTGGTGTCCTTAGTTCTGCGGTCTAATGTCTGAGTCTTAATGCCTTCGTCCTAATGACCGCGTCTTCGTGCCCTTGCGTCCTAATGACGCGTTGCGATCCAAAAAATGGTATTTGCCAAAAAAATGGCAAAAAAATGTTATTTCTCTGATGGGAATTCCGTTCTATGAAATCGCCGTATTTATACACAATGATAAAAGTTCACCTAGAAAAATCCAAAGCAAAGGTTATTGAGAAGGAGTCAGAGCCATGCTGTTTTTACCCGAAACAGAACTTTGATAAGTTCCTATTGAGTTTCGATAAATTTCAGGCGGTCCCAAAACAGGCCACATTTTCCTCGATCGTTTAATCAAAGGTCAATTGTTGCATATGACGATTCCAACGATTTACGTACTCACGTTGGGATATTTTTTCGGGAACTGCTGCTGTTTCTTGGATCGCTTTTTCGTACGTCGTTCGAAAATGCGATTTTCGTAAATAAGGGAGTGTGAGTTAAGATTCCGTGATCTGAATGCGTTGCGACACAATTCAAATTCGTTTTTCATTCTTCTAGATTTATGCATGTTAATGAAGTCGTCCGTTGGCGACTTACTAGTTCTGGTGTTGAATGGAGGATTGATTATACGTTTATTTTCAAAAGCTGGATACTTATTTATTTTACCGCGTGTTTTTCGATGGGCTAGACTCTTGTTAAACTCTAACGAGGACGGGTTTATCGCTTCGAAAAGTTCACATTTATAGCCCTTTTTCAAACGAGCATTGGAGCGCGAAACGATGCTCATGCAAATAATAAACAACACGGTCGCTTTTTCGGATACTAGAAATCAGGACTGCAAATTGGGAAAATAAAATGTTGATGTGATGCTATATATTCTGTTATGGATTTTTTAGCATTCCGATAGACTCCTTCAAAAAAGAAAGGTCTATCGGTCATGCCCTCGCGGCAGACTATCCTATAGGGAGGGGTATGAGGGGGTATCACCCCTATCCTAAGTCCATACCTGTAAGGGGACCGACCAGTTATGGGGGGGGGGCGAGAACCGCAAAAAAAAGTCGAAAAAATTCCGAAAATTTTCCCCAGAAAAGGTATTTTTTTATAATTTTTCCGAGTTTGCAGGGGTTCGAGCAAGTTTTGGGGTCCCCCCCAATTACAGTTATGCCCAAGTCCAAAAAAATGGTCATTGGTTGCCTAATTTTGGAACAGGATGGTTTTTTTGTGGGCATTTAGCTGCACTGCCCTCAAGTATCCAAATTTACGCCTTCCTGTCCTCGGGGGACCTCTGCCTCGCGATATATATATTTCCAAATTTTGTTGCTTATTTTCTGTTACTAGCCATGTCATCAAATCCTCCATAAAACGGAAAATGTTTCCGATCCATATAAACGTCTGCTTATATACTTTGTAGAAGAATTATGTCTTCATTCATTTCTTATATTTATTTATCCTTATCGGGCTAATTTACTGTCTTGTCGTTATTATTCTGGCTTTAATGTTTCCGTACCGTCCAATTTTTGAAATTTTCAATAGATTTGTTATTGTAGACCTAGAAGTTCAGCAAATTTGGACCTGAACAGCTATTCTCAAAACAACGATTGTTAAAACGAAATTTCAAAATAGACAACCCAGGACTTTGAGGGAATATAAGAGGTCATAAAAAAGGGGATAATTTGTAACATAAAAGGACATAATTAGAATGGGAATTTTATGTCCTTTTTCATCCTCATTATGTCACAATTTATGTCCTTTTAAGTCCTCTTATTACCTACATTATTGCCTCAAAGTCCTCTTATGATCAGAAATTATAGCCTCTAGACTCCTTTTATAGCCTAATTTACCTCCTTTTTTCATCCTCTTATGGCACATATTACGTTCCCAGGGATTCCTCTTATGAACTTTTTATGATCTGCAATTTCCTCAATGATCATGATTTTATTGGCACAAATAAAATTTTCATCTATAAAACAAAATACATCATACGACATGAGTTTAAGCTCCATAACAATGCACCGGCCGGGATAATGAGAATTTAAATGAGATTTGGTCACAAAAAAAAAATTTTTCAAAATACAACTTGCTATGAGTCCATTTCATCGTACAGAGATTTGTCCATTCGGTCCAATAATCCATTCGATTGGTCCAATGATCCATTCGTACGGTCCGAAGATCCATTCAACGAAGATTCTGAATTGAGCAACCCATAAACAAACGTGATACATGAATTATAATGATGTTTGACTTACCACCACCAGTTTTTTGTGCATTCTTGCTCAATGTGACACCCGTTTTTTGACTTCTTTTTATCTGTAAGCTCCAGCCGAGTTCTCAATTTTTCGTACATTTTCAAAGCCTAAAAAATAAAGCAAGAACTGATTATATGGTACAAGTTAGTATGTAAGAAATGCTAAAACATTTACCTCTTCAATACTGTCATCATCATCTTCTTCCTGAATCTTGACGCCATCCCGAAGATAACCCAATAGTAGACAGTCAATGTTGGCTTTGCTACAATAAAATAAAAAAACTTCGAGTAAGATTTAATGCAAAAACCATGAACCAGACTTATGAATTGTACATACTACCATTGGGAAGACACCCAGACATAAAACCATAACTTAATTCGAGACAGGAAGTTGAAATGAGAAAACGAAAAGCAAATCAAGATCGAAAAGAGAAAAAAGGAAATAGGAAATAATGATATAAATATATAAATACAAAGAAATGAAAGAAAGATTAAATGCTAGAAACATAGACTGGAAAAAGATGCAGAAGATAGCTATGCACGAGTAGACAGAGAAATGAAAGGGAAAACAAAGAATAAGAAAGGAAAAGTGATTGAAAAAAAAAACAAAAAAAAAATTAACAGAAAGGGGATGCCCGAATTTTAAAGTTGCATCCACATGTTCTTTCCCTTAAAATGTTACCACATTTTCACTGCATCTATCATAACATTTCTATTTCTTCAGTTTACACTAAGCTAACTTATTAGTTCACAGTTTTAAATGTTTGTGCTTTTGCGATACCTATTCAATGTTACACTAACTTTATGAAAAATCACCCGCAAAAATCTTCAGCAAATTTTACCGCCAAAAACTCGATGCTCAATTTTTTTGCGATGAGTGTAATTAAAAACTTTCAGGCCAAATTGCTCAAGGTTACTCCATTTTGCTCCGTCTGGGACAGTTCAGTGCCGCCATTTTGTCACCGCACCCATCATGCACATGACTGTATTTCAACATTAGATAGTAATTTTCAATTTCTGTTTCTTTTGGTGTTTTGTCTTTCCCTTTTCCCATTTTCTCTTTGTCTCCTGTCCTTTTTCCTGCTGTTTTCTTCATTTTTCAATTAATTTTTTATTATTTTATCCTTAATTTTCATTTTTCTCTTTTTTCATTCACTTTCTCACCTTGTTGTTTACTCGCACATGTTTTTTTCTAGCCTTCTTTCTGCTCTCTTCAATTATTTTCTCTTTATTGTTTCTTCTTCCCTTTTTTATCTTTCATTATTTTGTTCTGTATTTTTTCTCGTCTTTCATCTATCTTCCCCTTTCACTATTTCCCATTCATTTTTATTTATTTTTCTTCTGTTTGCTTTGTTATTTTTTGCTTTACTCTTTCTTTTCCTTCATTCTCTTGCTGTTTACCTTGCTGTTTTATTTTTGTATTTTTTCATTTTTTTACATTTCTTCCTTTTTCTATATCTTCTTATCTTAATTTAGTCGGCAATGAACTGGCTGGAGCCGAAGTGGCCACGCTGGAATGGTGGTACAAGGGTACTAAGAAACGTCCCTTCTGTATATGGTACAAACTTACGACCACGACTGCCCTAGAATGTCTATGCTTAAAAAACAAAAAAAAAAGGAGAAATGCGTGGGAATAATTTTCCACCAGGGAAGGGGTCATTCGAAGTGTACTTAATCATTGTTCAGAGAAAAAGTATACCAATGAGTTGTGCCTCATCAACTGGAAATTTTGAATTTTCGTGAAAAAATAATTTCTTTTACCAAAAAATATCAGTTATTACCAGCATTTTTTTAGTGGCAACCTCATTAGCTCCACACTATTGCTATATTTACAGTCGAAAGTTGATACTGTTCACTTAATGTTGACAGCAAATGTTCCTCAGATGCTGGGGAAGCTCTTTTGTCCGTAGTTTCCAACCAAAAAGCTTTTTTGTCCTTGCGACCAACACATATCATATAAGGTCTTGACAAAATTTCCAATTCTAAATGTGCAAAAGTGTATTCAGCATTGAAATGAAAATGTATTCAGCATTGAAACATCACCCATACTCTCACCGGGATTTCCCATAAAACTGAGATTTTATTTTCTCTAGAACGTCTACCAATTCATAATTTTGGTAAATGAAAGCAAAATTTTTCACTTGAAAATTTTCACAGGGGGCACACCATAACCCACCCACACAACTACCTCCACCTTGCTGCATGCCTAACGTCACCCCCAGCTCTGTAAATTTAACAAGATGTGCCTGTCAGGCATTTGTGCCCAAAATTATCATTGCACCAAATTTTTTTTCAGTGTACTGTATACCTCCTCCGTCCGTTCAGACTGTCTGACCTGTTACAGAGATGTTCAAAGCCTGCATTAGCAAAATAATCTTTGCTCAATTTAATTAATATTAATTATGTACGTCTTTACCCTCTCCTTCCATTATCTTCCGCTTTTTATTCTCTATCCTATTAGATTTCTTGGGTGGCGTCATCTTTGCTTCCCAATTATTATAACGGTCAAATTTCCTAAATAAACAATTTGGTGAATGGTAAAGCACCAAGTTGCAACTGAATTGTGTTACATTACAATGACCTGATCACATGCTCAACAATTTAAACAAAAAGACAAAAAAAGATCGCCAATCGTAATTTTGTGCTCAAGATGCCGACCCCAATCAAATGGTTAGCCATATGGCTAGGATTCGAAGCCCCTCTCAGGCTGACAATCTCCTCAGTAAAATGTCAAAATTTTCACCAAAAAAATCAATTTTGGCTCAAAATCATACCTGTAATTGGGGGGGGTTGGGGGACCCCCCCCCAGACGGACCGGACCCAGTAGGCAAATGTTGGTACCCCCCCCCCCCCCCAGCCTCGGGTACCCCCCCAACCCCCCCCAACTCGAAAAATTTCCCAAAAAATGGCCTTTTTTGGGCATTTTTTTGGGAAAATTTTCGGAATTTTTCGGAAAAATTTTCGAAAAATTGGCCTTTTTTTCGACGTTTTTTGACCCCCCCCCCCCCGAATTTCGGATTTACCCCCCCCCCCCCAACCGACCTGAGGTCTTACAGGTCAAAATTAGTGAAAATATCAAGATTTTTTCGGTGCTCCGCGCCAATACTGCCCATTCTTATGAGTTTCTTACCAAAATCTGCAAAACTTTGTCTTTTGGGTACAATTTGTGACAGTTTTGAAAAACTTGAGAAGTCGAGACTTCTTAAATTCAACATTCTTTTGGCATAAATGATGTTGAAAAAATAACCACCCCTCCCCAGACCCAATTGAGCTGATACGTGTAAGCTTGTAGCAATCATATCATATAGTGATCGATGTAGCATAGTGTGCATTACACTTATTGATCTGTGAATTTTTATATAAAATTAACAAAATGGAAAACAGGTTAAGCATTGCACCACATACACCGAACTCAATCATTAAAATACCATGCGGCAATGATAGTAAGAATGTCATTTGGGCAAAAAGTCCCCACTTTTTAGTCCGTTTTGGTGAGTGGTGAATTGATGATGTCACAAAATTGTAAACGTTGAATGAAAGAAATAAAGTCGGTTTCAGTCGCGCTGCCATGACAAAGTAATAAAAATAGTATAAAATTGATTATCGGCGCGGAGCGCCGAAAATTTTTCATGATTTTATGCTTCTGGCTGGGCGTCTAAAAACGCATTTCCAGCACTGGACTCACTGTTTTTTTTCCCGCGGACCCTTTCCCCAAATGGGGAAAAAAGCCAAAATTTTTTTCCCCATTTTCAAAAGTTCATTTTTTACGTTTTTTTTGCATAAAAAATGCGTTTTGAATGCATTTTTGACTTTTTACCAAAACAGATACATTTTGAAACAGTCAGGATAAATTTTGAAGCCCACAACTTATAGTAGGATATAAGGAAAGCGGCGCGGAGCGCCGGAAAAATTTTTGACTTTTTCCGCGACAAAAACTCAGTAAAACACGGTAATTTAGTTAATGATGATTAGTAGAGACACGAAAACGATCAAAAGATCGCCAATGATTTGTTTCGGGAGAGACAAAAAAGAATACACAGTGGACATATTGTGAAAACGCATGACTCAATAAGTTTCTTAATGAAACAACGGCCTGAAGTTTGTTTTTTAGCTCTTTAGGTCCTTGAAACAAAAGTATTTGGGAGAGAATAACTTAGAATGAAAGAAACATAGTCCGTTTCAATCGCGCCGCCATGAAAAAGTAATAGGAAGATGGTATAAAATTGATTATCGGTGCGGAGCGCCGAAAATTTTTCACCATTTTACGTTTTTGGACGTCTAAAAACGCACTTCCAGTACTGGATTTTCCAAAAAAATTTCCCCCATTTGGGGAAAGAGCCCAAAATTTTTTTCCCATTTCCAAAATTTTTTTCCCCAAAAACCCCGTTTTGGGGAAAAAAACAGTGACTGGACTTCCCAAAAAATTTTTTTCCTCACTGGATTTGAACATAACTAAAATACAGTAAAAACGTCTTTCAAGTGTTGCCAATTTTCTCTTGTCTTCCTTCATTTTGCATTTTATCACATGCCGAATTCTTGAAAAGAGAAGAAGACAATGTTTTCTAGCACTTTTCATCAATTTTTCAATAAAAAAAAAATTGTGACATAAGAGGTTATACCATGGGTTACAAGGTTGAGATCAAGAGGACATAAGAAAAAGAGTACAGAGGGCATACAAGGTAACAAGACAGATCATAACATTTTGGGTCATAAGAGGTTATACGGTGGATTGTAGGACATAAGAGGACATAAGGCATTATGACTCTTATGTTCCATGTTATGTCCTCAAAAGTCCTCAACTCATACTGCAGTCAATTATGCGACTATGTCTCACTCTGAGGACATAAGAGGACATAAATTGGATCATAGGACATACAAGGGTATAAGAAATAACCCGTCTTATGTTACATGTTATGTCCTCTTATGTCCTATGCCCCTCGTTATGTTAAAGGTATGTCCTCTTATGAGTTCTCAAAGTCCTGGGAACGGGCTGAAAAAGCGACAAAATTATGTTATAGTCATCGCTCTCTCGTGATGCACAGCGAACAGTGGTTCTAATGAATATAAACCAATAAAAAAGTTAAATCTCTTCCACTGTATAAGAATCTGCCCCGTCCATTGAAGTCAGAAAACTGTCGATACAAAAACGGGACATTAAAGAAAAAGTTGTATAAGTACCTTATCTTCTATTTTAAGGCCCGAATAACGAAAGGAAGGGCGGGCTAGGGCTATTTATCTCGTTAGCTAGCCTTCGATTTGTTTCGAAAGTTGGTCTACCAATTGCCCCTGGATTTGTCCCAGACTTTAATCCCCATTTGCTCTGCGATATATAGCCCGCCGTTTGCCTCTGGATTTATCTCGCCATTTGGCCCACTGTTTAGCCAGAGGATTGCCCCCATCACCGTATGATGGAAAATGGGGCAGGGCAGAGTCAGCTAACCTCAGCGAAATATGTGCTCACATGCTGGGTTAAGTGTCTTTCGCTATGTCGGTAGAATGTACATGGTGTGAACAGTGCTAGTGTAGTGAGTGGCTTATTTATTTATGATGAGCGCCTTTTCTTGTGGAATAAATTGCCTAACTTGTGACTACTTTGGAAAATAAACATTCATTGACTGTAACGCATTTCTACAGTAAGATGTCGATAATTATTGCTGTATGAACTAAATCGAACGTGCAAAATCGATGTCAATAAACAAGGGTCTACTGTAGATAACTGCAGCTCAGAGACTGACGGGTGTATTCTGCAACCATGAAACCGACAGCGGATTAGCTTGGTGATGATCAGAACTCAAATACTCTAGCTTGCAGATTTTAATGCATTATTTCTGTTGGTACAGTATTGTCACATTAACTGAAGTTGGAGCCATGTCACATTAAACGAAATTGAGACAATCACATTGATGAAGGAATCCATGCCATATTGGTAGGAAATACGGCCATGTCACTGTGAGTGACATGCCATTACCCCGTTGGGTGGCTCCATTTGGTATTTCAGTTCGGGAACCTGACCCAGCTAGTACTGGCTATAGGAAGGCCTATAGGGTACTATGGTACTGTCCTGGGGTTCTGCTGTAGAGTAATGGACAATGCCACCAGGTCAGGGGTGCCAATCCCCATTCAGTATGAACGATGAACAAGGTCACTTGTAGAATGACCTGATTGTAAACCTAAATCCCCTTTTTAGCCCTAAACCAAGAGGTACAAGGGCTCCTCTAACTGAGGGGAATCTCAAGGGAAAACCGACTTAGGAAAGGGTTCCCCAAAATACACCCTAACAACAATAATCCCCTGAGAAGACTTACCTAGTCCTGTTCTCAAATATGATTCAGCGCGGGGTGATGGGTCCCTGTTGATTCACAGGTATCGGTTGGCAGAAACGGGAGTGGTAACAATCCAGTTGTTTCGGCGCAGTGAGTTAGCTTGGGAGGTTGGCGGGCGATGCACGAACGGTCCAAAAATGGAACGGCAAGAGTAACTGGGTACTAAGAAAGGACCGGTATATTCCTGAGTGAGAGTCCGGCGGTGGACGCAGTGGACAAAATAGACGTATTCAAATTTATTGACAGACACGATACAATGTAATAACAAATATATTTAAATTTGATGACGGACGTGGAGCTAAGACAGAAAGCAAAGTTGGAGAGCCCAAAAGAAGACACAAAACTAACGAAACAGGCCTTTTTAAGGACCTCCTAGGCCTACAGTATGCCCTGGGCGGAGCTAATGATGGCCAAGCTAACTTCTGCAGCAGAAATCGGTGCAGAAGATGCCTATGGTCACATGGACATTTTCCAGTTTGAATACGTTAAGCATTGGGGTGAGTTTCATTCCCATGCTAAACATATGAACATCTTTACTGAAAACTTCTCCACTACTCATTTTGCATTGCAAAAACATTGCTAGTTTTACTGATAAGAGGTGCACTAGATGCTGCAATTATGTCCATGAGCTCGTAGAGCTTATCTGGTGGAAATTTTGATTAAAGGGGTCACACTGCAGCCTATGTGCGAAAAAGGAAAACAAAATACGAAAAAAACGTCACACAAAAATGCATGTGAAACATAATGAATGAAACGAAATAAAGGTAAGTAACTGTGAAATAAAAAGTGGCGAAAAACATAAAATATCAGCATGAATCACGCGACGTTCGGGAAAATTGGTCGGCACGTGACAATGAGCAAAAAAAGAAAAAAGTTGTAACGACCAGATTTGTGTGAGGTACTTTACTTCTAACCAATTAACCAATCGGTCGATACGGCGGGGACAAATACGGGATGGGGGCGCGGGTGTACGATTACAATAAAACAACGGGGATCGACGGTCGCTTGAACGTCGACAATAAACGCGCTTCGAATTAAAATACGGACGGGGGCCTCGGTTTAAGTTGCTTTCGAATAGTCGGCCGCTTGCAAATGTATAAAGACGGGGCGAGCGCGGAAGTCAAAACGGAAAAACCACAAGAATAAGAATGATCAAATCACGCTTTGCTTCTTCTTTTATACGGCGATTCTGGCCACTCCCTGGGCGTCGCGGGAGGTCGAGCTTCTGTCCATCTTCTTCCGCCAATCGTCGTTTCCTGCTATGCTTTTTATGCTTTCTTAATTACGCCTCTCTAATGCTTTTCTGGTACCGTATGCTTTCTGTGCTTCACTTGCTTTCTACGGTGGGCTTGGCCACACCTTTGTGCTTCTGTGCATGCTTCCTGTATCGGTTTCTCTGTATACACATGTTTTGTGGGGGCCGCCGCTACCGTTACACTTGAGACTACTGTACGGCGGGGCTTCTACGCATTTTACTGTGTGCAGGTGTTGTTTACGATTTTTACGGGGGATTACGGTAGCTGTGGAATGTGTAGTTTAGTGTAGGTTCTAGGGAAACAGCTGCCGTTTGTGCAAATTAATTAGGGCATCTTAATTGGGCTACCAGGGTGTGAACGGATCAAAATAAAGTACTTCACGTAATTTTGTAGGAATGTTTGGGTGTGAATCCCAGACATCCTTGAGACGATAAAATGTGAAAATCTAATAATATTTGATAAATGTCTATTACATACAGTATGCTACATATTTACAGTACTGCTTTAGCAGGTACATTACATTTCCCTCCTTCCGGAGTTGAACGTCCTCGTTCAAGGCTTTCGAGGTTGAGGAGGGGTGGGGGTGGATTCGTTAGCTGCTTTCCGAGGGTAGAAAGGGGTTGTCTCGTTTACATGCACCGTAAATGTAATATTCTTATGGGGGTGTTTGAGTGTAACATTGGGGTACATGAAATTTGTGACTGTATAGGGTCCGTTTTGGCGAGGGAGGAATTTGGGAGTCAGCCCTTGTTTACACGAATGATTTTTATAAAGAATAAGATCACCTGCCTTGTAATGTATGTTCTGAGCATGCTTGTTATACTGACGGGTATAGTGGGCTTGGGCTTTTTGCAAACTTTTCTGCACGGTTGAGAGTGCTTCTGTAAAATGGGATTTTACACGAAGGGTGTAATCATCTAAATCAACCATGTAGGACATGGGGAAAAAATTTAAAGCTGCGTCTGACGGCAGATTTGCTTGCCTACCGTGTAGTAATTCAAATGGGGGATATGATGTGCTATCATTTTTATGGATGTTGATCGAAAAAAACGGCATAGGGCAGATAAGTATCCCAATCAGTGTGATTTGAATTGATGTACATGCGGATACGGGTGGCTAGGGTTTGGTTGCAACGCTCAACTTCCCCATTGGCAATGGGATGATATGGGGTAGTGTGAATTTTCTGAGTATTGCATAAACTGGTGATCCGTGAGAAAAGATCGGATACGAAATCAGTGCCACGATCACAATGGATGATTTTTGGGGACCCATGACGGCAAACAATTTTGGTTACAAATAGCTTGGCAATAGTGGCTGCAGTGATGTCAGGGGTCGGGAATGCCTCTACATACTTTGTGAAATAATCGATGAAAACGACAATGAATCGGTTGCCATCTTCAGTGAGGGGTAACGGTCCCATGCAATCAACACCAACTCGATCAAAGGGACCAGTCGGCTGAATTGGTACCAAATTTGCATGCACCTTGTGTCGGAGGGCTTTCTGTGTCTGGCATGGGTGGCAAGTTTTGCAGTAACGTTTGATATCACGGCTCATTTGGGGCCAAAAATATTTTTGTCGGAGCAAGTGTAAAGTTTTACGGGCTGCAAAATGACCTGTAAATTTGCTGTCATGATGTGAGGCGATGAGATGCTGGACTTGTGATTTGGGTATGTATAGTTTTGCCTGTTTGTCGACTATACGGAAGAGGATGTTTTGATGCACTGCGAATTTGATCAGAGTAAGGGGGTGTTTTTGTGCAATTTTTGCTAAAATACTTTTGACAGTTGGGTCAGTGCGTTGGAGTTCGGCAAAATTTTTCTGCTGCTCTTCTTGTTCAGTTGCTTCAGCTTCCAAAACCAAATTGATAGTGGATATTTCGGGGCGGGTTTCTAGGTGATCAATGTCAAAGGATTGCTTTGCTATCTGTGAGGGGAATCGAGAAACTGCATCTGCGTTGCGGTTAGCAGTGCCTTTCTTAGGGCGAATGTCTAGCTGAATACCAGAGAGGGCTAATTCCCAACGGGCAATGCGAGGGGACGGGTTTTCCTTTTGTAAGACTGCCTGAACTGCTGTGTGGTCAGTGTGTACAATAACATGTTGCTGGAAAAGATAAGGGCGGAAATACTTGACAAATTCGACTACTGCAAGGGTTTCCAGCTCAGTGATCGCGTAGTTGCGTTCTGCGGGTTTCAATGTGCGGCTCCCAAAAGCAATGGGGGGATCCTGACCTTTACTATCTAGCTGACTGAGAATGGCGCCAATTCCGAGTTTTGAGGCGTCGGTTTGCAGAATAAACGGTTTTGTGAAGTCGGGGTGCTGCAGTATTGGGGCATGAATGAGTAATTCTTTTAGCTTGGTGAATGCGTTTTGCTGTTCAGGGCCCCAGGAAAATTCTGAATTCTTTTTGAGTAGCGATGTGAGCGGGCTAGAAACTTGAGAGCAATTTGGGATGAATCTGCGATAATATGAGGGTAGGCCAAGGAATGACTTAACTTCTTTTGAGCTTTTGGGTGTGGGTATGTCATAGATGGCCTGTACCTTATGGGGATCTGGTGAAATGCCTTGCTGAGAAATGACGTGGCCTAAGTATTGGACTTGGGGCTGGCAGAATTTGCATTTTTGTATGTTTAGCTTAAGGCCTGCTTGGGAGAATCGGGCAAGAATAGTGTCTAAACGTTCCAGCATTTGGGCATGGGAGTCTGCGAATACCAAAACATCGTCGAGATACACAAGGCATGTGTTCCATTGTAGACCCGAAAGAATAACATCCATTAACCTTTGGAATGTGGCTGGGGCATTGGTGAGTCCAAAGGGGAGGTAATTGAATTGATACTGGCCGGCTGAGCAATTAAATGCAGTTTTTTCTCTGTCTGCTTGTGCTATGGGAATGGAATAATATGCATTGGATTGGTCAAGGGAGGTGAAATATTTCATTCCACGGAGGGTGTCTAGAATTTCGTCTATACGGGGTAAGGGGTAGGTATCTTTTTTGGTGACTTTGTTGAGGCCTCTAAAATCAATGCATAAACGATGGCCTCCATCTTTTTTGGGGACTAAAACTGTGTTGGTACACCATGGGGAATTGCTTTGGCTTATGACACCTGCTGCTGCGAGTTGCTCAACTTCTGCTTGTATGATTTGCTTTTCTTTTGGGGAAGTCCGATAAAGTTGTCTACGTACGGGTTGGGAGCCATTGGTGTCAATTGTATGTGAAACGAGGGTGGTTCTACCTACATCCATTTTGGATTTAGCATATAATGTGGGATACTTCGATAGGGCACGTAGGAGTTGCGTTTTTTCTGCTTCTGTGAGGTCACTGGAGGTTAAATTGACATTTTCTTTTAACCATGTGAATGTGTCAAACCGGTTGGGCTGGTTTTGCGTTGAAGGAGTTAGATTAGCGGGAGCATTTTGTTTTGGGATGTAACAAGAGACTGTGCCAATGCATGTTCCAGGGTAAAGAATTTGAGCTGTTTCTTGCGTGTTTAGGACGGATATACGTATGCGACTGTTTTAGTTTTCTGAGATACAAGCTGCGAAATGGACTTTGGGATTCTGTTTGGGTTTCGGGGTGAATTCAAGCTGTTTGACCTGTAAGTACGATTTGGGCAAGGGGACAGTAAATTCGGTTACTGTACGGGGTGGTAATTCTAATTTCTCGTCTAGATAAGTTCCACCACGAGTTGAAAGAGGACTATATTCTAGGCCATCACAAGGTAGTATAACATTGCCAAATTTGACCTGTGATTTTTGATTGTTGATAGTGTATTCCGAAAATCGACTGAGAAAGTTTTTGCCTAGAAGGATGTCTGCTGTGCAATCTTTTTGGACATGGACCATGATTGTTTCCTGGATTGTTTGGGCTGTCACTGTGACAAAAGTGGTTCCTACAAAGTGAATCGGAAGATTATTTGCTGCTTTTGCTTGGACTAGCGGGGGTTTCATGTCTAACTGTAAAAGTTGAGCGATTCGGGAATCAATGAGTGAGTAAACTGCACCAGTGTCAATCATGCCTTTCGTCATTAACTTGCCGTTAAGTGTGATGGGAATATGAGGGGTATGTTTCTCAGGTACATTTTGGGGTGGCTTATTTGATGCAGATTGGTGAATTTGATTAATGAGTTCGATTGCAGGAGTTCGGGGGGTATCAATATCGACAAGGACATATTTCTGCTGTGTTTGTGCCCCACGACGATTAGCTAATTCTAAGAGAGCATGGCCGAATGATGGGGGAATGGTCTCATGTAAATGTCTGTTGTTTGATGGTATTTCGTATGCATGTTCGTTTGTGGCATGATGCTTTGGAGAGGGGAAATATTTTCGAAGAACGAGAAACGAATAAAAGACGCCTGCAATAACTACGGTAATAACGGCGAGATTGATAATGATTTGCAGGGGTCCTTTGAGTAAATTGTTTAATCCGTCCGTGAGACTTTGGGTGGTACCGGTTATTACATGTTCTATGCCTTGACCGGCGCCAGAGAGTGTATTTCCGAGTGCTTGACTAGTGCCTGAGATCATGTTGTAAACTGTATCGGAATTGAGAGACATTTGGGCGGTGTAATTGACGAGTTTTTTGACAATGTTTTCGAGTGTGTGAGTTTTGTAAATGTATTGTTTCAAAAAGAGTAAGTTGGTTGAAATAGTTGCAAGTTGATCATGAAAAATGGCGGGTGTATTAAAATGGAAAAAGGAAAAATTTTGGTTCCAGACAATTTCTAAGGGTAAGTTTGGGACATGCGGGGATCCGGTTTCACTGACCCATGTATTATTCTGTTTGTAAAGGGCTACATGCATGTGATGGCAGTCAACGGTTTGTGAGAAACGGGTCAAATCGTTGCCACCTGGATTTGAAAACATGAGTTCAGTTCCTACGAGAATGGGCAAAAGTTTGTAGCATGTTTGGTTGATTTTATGGTTGTAAAAGACTTTGGATGCGTTTACCTGCTTGCAGGGCCAGACTGTGAGGGCTTCTCCTGTGAATTCTGCTATGATGTCCGTTCGCTGTAGGAATGCACGCGCTCCAAGGGTTGCATCAAGACGTAAAATTTGCCATACGAGATCAAGGTGACGCTGTGCCTGTCTGCATAATTCATTCCATACGTTTTTGAAATTTTGAATTTCGAATTCCTGTATTTTGTCTGCTAGATAGTTTAGTTTTGCATTGATGGGTTCAAAATCATCAAAATCGTATAGTGTAGTATGAGTTTCGTTGGTTTTTGGGGTTAAAAATGCGTTACGATGTGGGGTGCTTTTGTCTAATTGTACGATAATGCCTTGTTCGGTTAGAATGCTGTCTTGGATTTCTGGGCAATTGGGATTCGAAAAAACTGTATTTTTAACTGAGAATGCACCCTGTAGCTCTTCTATTATCATGTGTGTTTGCGTGAGTTTGATGGAATGTGTATTTTTGTATTCGAAAGGGCATAAGTTTTCAAATGCTGTTTCATTCCAGATAATGGATCCGTCAGCTGTGACACAATGACCTGATGTCGGTTTGCATGACCCTAGGTTGCCTAATGTACCTGTCATAGATTTTCCATTCCAAGATGCTATTTGTCCTATTTCTATGATGACGTTAGTGACTGAGGTACAATGGTCTGTACAACACCATGTGTATTCTACGCTTAGGGAGTTGTTTGTTGACCAAAACCCTGGTTGGGTTTCGTATAATTTTTGGCCGTTGTGTTCTTTGTCTATAACGATTGCCTTACAAACATGTGGGGTTAGATTTTGCATTTCGGTTTGGTCGAAGACAATACCTTTTGATCCAAAAAATCCTGTATTAGTACAAATTTTGCGTTTGCGAACACTGCATTTGTATGCGTCTGTAATGTGGGGCTTAGTGGAGGGGATATAGATTTTTCCGAATGTCTGTACGGGTTTGTCTACTGTGGAAGGGGGCATGCATGATACAAGTTTTGGTATGCTGATTGAGTGACCGCTCAATGAAGTTCCACACATCTGAAATTGGGCACTACACGATGTGGGGATTATTATACAAAGAAAAATACAAAACATCAGCCAAGAGAATGTTTTAGTGGAGGCGGCGGGGCACTGTATGTTTTCGTTGTGGCCGGTTTGGTGTTGGGGCTTTTGGTGTTGTCGTTTTGCGGTTTTGCGCTGGGGGGGTTGCCGGTTTGAAATCTGAACATTCTGTAAAACTTTAGAAGTTGAGTTATGGGATGGGGTTTGGACTTGCTTACTTGTGGGGGTCGGTAGCAATGTTTGGCGGGGGCGAAATTGGTAGGGTTCAGGGGTCAGGCCATGGAGAAGGGATAACAAGTTGCGGCCTGTTTTCGACGGGGTTTCGGGGGCGGTGGGCGGTGTAGTGTCTTGCTTTCGGGGGATCTTGTAGCCTACGGGGATGGTGGGCGGCGATTTTTCGATTTTTGCGGCTTCAGGCGTGGGGGGTGGTGACATGGCGCACCAATCAGGTACGTCCAGATCAAGGACGTATTCGTCACTACGGCGGTGGGTGTTGGGCATGATAGTTCCTAAAGTAGTCTGAGGGCCGTTAGTTATGGCGGGTAATTTTGAGTAAAATGCGGGGTCATCAATGTCCATGAGGGGTTGGGGTTGCCTGTACTCAATGCAATTTTGAATATTACGACTCTGCTGATTTGGGCAATACCTGCTTGTATGACCTCTCTGCTTGCATATGAAACATTGAAAATTGGAGTAGGGTTTTGAAAGGCAGTTATCTGATCTATGTCCTGTTTGGGAGCAGTGGATGCATCGGCTTTTACAATCACGTGTACTGTGATTATTACGGAAACAGATTTCACATGATTTTCGGGTGCCTACTGATTTACAATTACGAGCTACGTGTCCGATTTGTCCACACTGGAAGCATGTGGGTTGCCTGGGGGTGGTATTGTTCCTGTAAGCATTATTCCTGCTGAAAGTATTGTTACTGAAATTGTTGTAGCTACTCTGTTGTGGGGGTTGAGGTTTTTGTTTGATCTGCAACTGTAAATCTTTTACTTGTTGTTCTAACTGATGCAAAAGATCCTGTTGGTCTGTATTTTTGGTTAGGGAAAAGATGGGTTCGGGTTTTGGGGGTATGAAGGGAAGGGCGTTAGATTTTAACTCATTTCTAAGGATTTGCTGTTCAATGTAAGCTGCTTCGTCTGACATTTCTTTTAGAGTTGCGAACCTTCTATACTTAATTGCTTCCCTGATTTCGTTTTGCATGCCTTCTACAAAGAGGGGTTTTATGATCATTTCTCGTGCGTCTGTGTTAAAGTTAGGGTAGGCGAGGGTTGCGAGATGTTCTAGATCAAATAAGAATTCCGTTACTGTTTCTGAACGCTTTTGTTTTCTTTCGCGTAAGAATTGTTGATGTAGCTCATTATCTCTATTGTTTGGGAAAAATGCCTGTAATGCGACTTTATACTGCTCGTATGTGTGGGGAGGGTTTTCGGAATTGGCTAAACTTTTGAATTTTGCTAACGCGGCTCCTCCTGAATGAATTTCTAAACATGCCAACTTTAGCTGTACGTCTGTATCTTTCATGCCTTGGAGTGCCATGAATTGTTCTAGTCTTTTGTTCCATTCACCAAAATGTTGGGTCACGCCGCCCGTGAATACTGTAGGTTTCGCGTAGAAATTGTTTGCCATGTTATTACGAATGTTTGCTGTTCTTAGATCGTCTATTAGGGTAGGGTTTACTGTATTCTGATTCAATTGTGTGCGTAGGGTACGAAAATGTTCTGAAAATAAATCGTTTATCTGTTCTCTAACGATTTCTCCTAAATGATCTTGCGTTTGGTGGGTCATTCTTGGTTTACGATGGGATTTCTGCTTAAATGCTTCAATTTTTGCTTCACGCTGTATTCGTTTAAATGTATCGCTTAATGTCTCGTTGGAGGGGATTTCCAGTTTGCTTTCTACGAATACTGTCCTACTGTAGGAAATGATTACTACTGTATTATCTAATGCTTCTAAATGCCCGGATAAGAGTACACCTAATTGGGGGCAGGGAGTTCCAGTGGTTAACGTAACGGTACGGTCACCAAAATATGTAACGACCAGATTTGTGTGAGGTACTTTACTTCTAACCAATTAACCAATCGGTCGATACGGCGGGGACAAATACGGGACGGGGGCGCGGGCGTACGATTACAATAAAACAACGGGGATCGACGGTCGCTTGAACGTCGACAATAAACGCGCTTCGAATTAAAATACGGACGGGGGCCTCGGTTTAAGTTGCTTTCGAATAGTCGGCCGCTTGCAAATGTATAAAGACGGGGCGAGCGCGGAAGTCAAAACGGAAAAACCACAAGAATAAGAATGATCAAATCACGCTTTGCTTCTTCTTTTATACGGCGATTCTGGCCACTCCCTGGGCGTCGCGGGAGGTCGAGCTTCTGTCCATCTTCTTCCGCCAATCGTCGTTTCCTGCTATGCTTTTTATGCTTTCTTAATTACGCCTCTCTAATGCTTTTCTGGTACCGTATGCTTTCTGTGCTTCACTTGCTTTCTACGGTGGGCTTGGCCACACCTTTGTGCTTCTGTGCATGCTTCCTGTATCGGTTTCTCTGTATACACATGTTTTGTGGGGGCCGCCGCTACCGTTACACTTGAGACTACTGTACGGCGGGGCTTCTACGCATTTTACTGTGTGCAGGTGTTGTTTACGATTTTTACGGGGGATTACGGTAGCTGTGGAATGTGTAGTTTAGTGTAGGTTCTAGGGAAACAGCTGCCGTTTGTGCAAATTAATTAGGGCATCTTAATTGGGCTACCGGGGTGTGAACGGATCAAAATAAAGTACTTCACGTAATTTTGTAGGAATGTTTGGGTGTGAATCCCAGACATCCTTGAGACGATAAAATGTGAAAATCTAATATTTGATAAATGTCTATTACATACAGTATGCTACATATTTACAGTACTGCTTTAGCAGGTACGTTACAAAGTAGAACCACCAGAAAAAAAGAAAGTTAAAGAAATCAGACACAAAAGATGAAAACGTAAAACAAACAAAAAAATACATACCAAGGAAAATACGAGTTAAAGAAGCATAATAGGAAGTGTTATTACATTTTCGATCTCTAATTTGAGAACCGCCTCATCGGGAATTCACTTACTTGTAAATACTTATACCAAAAAGTATAGGCGACAACTCGCCAGACCAACCAGTCCATTAAATCCGAGTCAATTCTTTTTTGCTGACCTAAACGAGCAAAGTTTTATTTGTGAGAAATACGAAGAAAACATCCAAGTTTAAAAAATTGACACTTTCGACAAAAAACGCAGCAAGAAAGTAACAAGTTATATTGAACAAAGAAAAACGCAAGCGATGAGACATTTATTTTTCTAGTTCGTCGGCCGGAGCATCGCCTTCTTCGTCGTTGTAGATGTTTTCAGCCTAAAAAAGAGGAAATAATTTAAATCAGAAATAGGTTTCACAAACTTTTTTCGAAACACGCTTGCTGTTCAATGTGAAAGCATGTTAGACGGTACTAAATATGTCTGAAACGTTATTGTATCAAAATGTAAAAAAAACTCTGCTATCACATCGATGATCAACTTCGACGAGAATTTGAAAAAACTTTTACAACACACCTTTATTACATAGAAATATCCTCACCATTTGCCAAATTTGAATGATATTATCTTCAGAGACGGAACAAATTACCCAAGGTTCGTTCGGATTCCAGGAAAAATCAGAAATTTTGGCCGTATGACCGCCATGAATAAACTAAATAAATAATATTAAATAAGACTCTTATTCTCCGAAAGTGGATTACACATTTTTGAATCTCTAGTCACTAAAATGTTAAATTTATAATCAAAAAAGAACTTGATTCCGGCGGAAAAAACACTCTCACGTCTTACAGAACACAAAAAGCGTTAAAAAAATTTCTGACTCACAAGTAATTCTGGAGGGCCATCTTCAGCGTCTTCGGCTGACTGTTCTTCGCCGATTTTACTGAAAAGTACGAAATTGGAGATGAAAACTGCGTTTTGGGGATCTTGATCATTCTAGCCGGAGAACTACTGACATCAAGCGTGTTCTGTTCAGATCAGCTTTTCGATTTTGAGGCAATTAAGATTGTGATTTCAAAGTTTAAGTGATGCACATCAACTTTTGCATATCTAACCTGAGATCCCAAACATGTAGTCGCCTGTCGGTGCCGCTAGATGCCAGAATAGTTTCATTATGAGGCGACCATTGAACCTGAAAAATTGATTACTCATTATTTGTAATAGAATTCCCACTTTCCAGCGATAAGAATGAAAAAATTGGAAAGAGTCATTAGAGGCAAAAACTACCTGGAAAATTTCGTCTTTGTGCGACTCAAACGAATGCAACTTGAGCTTCAAATTTCTCAAATCCCAAAGAGCAACAGTCTGGAGTATTAGAAAAGTTATTCAAACGTTAAGACGAAGAAAACGTCAAACTTGATTTGACAATATTCTACCTTATCAGCTGAACCGGTGGCCAAAATATATTCGCTATAAGGGTTGAACGATAAACAGTTGACTTCTGCTGCATGAGCATCAACCGTATGAGCCGGTTTATTACAATTGTTACTTCTTGTGTCCCATCTAAAACATGAAACATATCTATTATCTATAACTGGTGTAAAATGAAAGAATTGACTCATTTTTCAAATGAAAAATGATAATCATGAGTAATTTCGACATAAATTTTGCGCTAGTTTTTAAAGTAAACTTGGTACCGGTAGACGATTCGGTTGAATCTTTGAAAAATTGAATTCATTTTTTTGCTCACATCATTAATTTTTGGTCGTCAGCAACCGATCCGAATAACGTTTCGTGCATCAAATGCCAAGCGACGTCTTCCACGACCGATGAGTGACCGGTAAATATCGTTTTGGCGTCGACGAAATTTTTCTCCGTAGCGTTTTGACTGACGTCCCATAAACAAACCGTATGATCGTCCGAAGCGGATAACAAATAACCGTTCGTGTTCGGATTCCACGACAAACCGTAACCTTCTTTTTGGTGTCCGCGTAAACGTAATTGGGGTCGGCATTCGCCGCTGGGATCTATTATTCAACAAAAAAATATTTATATTGGACACTAATCACAACGGGAAAATAGAGTAATAGAATGGTTACATGAATCCTAGTTTCATAAAACGTATCAAGCCCTACGACAAAACAAGCTCGGGATTTTTTCAACACCGGCCCTTTAATCGAACTTCTAATTTTCAAAAATTTCACTCGCTTACCAGGCTTTGATGGGTGTTTCGTATAATCGAAAACGAATACTTCGGAACTGGGCGTTTTAGTGGCTATGATATGCGGGCTTTGGGGCATATAGCGAGCGCGGTTCACCTCACCGTCGTGGTTTATTTTAATTTCAACTTCGATTTTGCCTACAATACTGCCGAAACCGCCAAACTCTGAACGACAAAGAAAAATTAAGCGTCCAAGAATATTAATATATCAATCGAAAATTGAAGTTCTCTGAAAATCGTGATTTAATTAGCATGACGTGTACTTCTCACACTGTAAGACTTAGTATGACTCTTGCCGAATAAAATAAATTTATATACAATATATCGACTCCCCATACCTGTAAGAGGCCCGACCCGTTGGGTACACAATAAAAGCCCTTTTTGAGGAGAGGGAGTAGCCAACTTTCAGAAGTTTTGAGGGAAGGGATCAGCAAGTGGTCAAAAAATGCGTTTTTTTGACTAAAAAATGAACAAAACGCGCCTCCGACCAATGAGTTGTCACTTTAAAAGTGATACTGAGCATTACTTGGGTGCCAAGCGCCGAAATTCAACCGATTTTAGTTCAGAAAAAGCCAATTACGGCCAAAAAATGGATAATTTTCGTCCATTTCCGGCCGGTTGGGGGAGGGGATAGCTGTCGACAACTGAAAGTTGGCGGAGGCAGTCGCCGACTACTGTCTATACGATCGAAAATTTTGGAGCGACTCTCCCCGCAATGTCCCCATCTACTAATATGCAACTTTCTATAGACATTTTCTAGTTCAAACTCGGAAGTTTTACGGTTTACGGTAATGGTCTATCCACTGCGTTTACTGTTAAATAAAATTTTCTACATCTATACCGCTTGTTCCAACATTGAGTCTTTATTTTTACATTTTTCAATTATCTGCTCTGAAAAAATTTTCAGAAAAATCAAATACTATTAAATAATCTTACCGCCTTTTTCTATATCATAATTCGAAGCATCGAATTGGGCTTCATCGTTTGGTAATTGAGCTGATGCAATCAACAAATGATTCTGTTCGTCAGAGGTGTGAGTACCCAATATCAGTCGATGAACTGTGTAATCCTTTCCTTCAGGTCTAAAAAATACGGACGAAATTTGTAAATATCAATTGAAGTAGCTCTTATTTGACTTATGCACTTTGTAATATCCGGTAGCCATTGGGCTGTTAGACTTGGCCATTCCAGAGCGTGAGTCATTACCTACAAGAGTTGAAAAACAGGTTCAAATTGCTTTCATCAAGCGGGATAGTCACTGACAATAGAATATTGTATTTGAAGAATATTATGTAAGAAATAAACGGAAAATGACGGAAACAAAACACCACACTATGGTTAAAATTTACGCACCAGATCGTATAAGAATGGAGTATTTTTCTTCCATATTTTATATTCCTCGTTTATAAGCCGTTCCTCCATACCCTCTTCAACAGCGGCCATGATGTTTCGATGCTTGGTTAATTATAATACCTAGAAGAAAGATGATGTAAAGCGTAAATATGCACTCAATCAATGAAATCATCAGAATGTGTGGTACGAAATCAAAGTAGAGCTTCGCAATTTTGATATCTGCTTACAATAATGAACTGCTACGAAACAAATCTAAGATTCAACGGGAAATAAATAAAACGCGCAAAGGCCGCTTCGTTATAGAATTTTGCTCGCTAAATAGTTGCGGCTATTTTTCCTTCAATTCTGACTTCGGTCTTTCTAACCAAGATGTACAAATTGAGGATCTCTAGAATTACTCAATTCTGATAAAGATGAAACCAAAAGTCGCATGAATTTTCAATCGGAAAATTTTGCTAACGATGTCAATTTTTCCATTTGAACAGAACACCAAAAACGAAAATTGCAATTCCGAATTAAAACCCGCTCAAAATAAACACAGGAAGTTCAGAATTTCAAAAATCTAGATTCGTAACGTTCAGAAAACTGCGGTGGAGTACACTTATGAGACGTCAAGTCGGATAAAATTTGTGGGGTGGGGGTACCCAACCTTCGCAAAATCCTGAGGGGAGCCAAAAATGAATCCAAAAAGTCGAAAAAAAGTTTTCTCAGCCCCTCGCGCCATGAATACATTTCTTACTGTTTCCGAGACAAAATCGCTATTTTTTGAACCGTTTTTCGGGTTTCTTTGGCGGAAAACTTGAATTTTTTCCTTAGTGGACCTGTCACACAAAATTTTGGAGAATCAGTGACCCCCGGCTCCAAAAAAAAAGTCGCTAGACCTCCTCTCTAGACCTCGGGACTCTGTTACATATATATGCTCCCCACTCCCCAGAACTCGGCCAAACCAATTACCCAAATGCTGTAACCGTCCTCTTGACTCGAAAAAATTGGCTAAAAAATAACGCTGTTTGGCCTTTTTTGGGAAAAATTGCGACAGTTTTGTTTTTGGACTTTTCTGAGGAAATCCTCAGCATTATAAGAAGTCCGAGCAGTTGGGTACACGATAAAGGCTACTTTTAAGAGGAGGGAGTAGACCTGATAAGATAAGATAATTCACTAACTATAAAAGATACAATTCTACAATGCAAAATGAACGGAAAAGTGTAAAGGCCCTGTCATACTTCACCGCGCGGCACCGGCCGGCGCCGCGCGGTACCGCCTCTGAAGTATGAATAGGTTTTTGTAATTTTTGCGGCGCCCCGTCAGGTTTCAACTAAACCAATACACATTTTTTGAGAAGAGCAAAATCCAAAAGTAAAAAAGCGGCGCCGTACAGCGCCGCGCGGCGCCGCCTGTTAGCATGAATAGGACAACCGGCACCGCGCGGCGAAGTATGACAGGGCCTTAAGAGCTGAACAATATTTGCGTATTAAGTTACACCTCATCGCAAAAGTCAAAATACATTTTACTTATTTCATTACAAAAAATTTTTACATCCAACGAAAAGAAAGACACTGGATACTTGATAGAAATCATATTTCTCCTTCAACACACTATTTTTAAACACGTCAACTGTTAAAGTTTTTTAAACGATAGTTTAGTTCCTTTTTCAAGGTAATTTAGACACAAAAACTTTGTGAAATGAGTTTCATAAATTTTTACTCTTCATGAAGGACGAACACTATTCTAAATGATGAAAGCCAGGACAAAAATTTTGAACAGAAAATTCGAACCTATTTCTTTTAAAAATATATTTGAAAAAATTGATTTTTCATTTTTCCAGAATGTCAGTAGTACCCGAAAAAAATATATTTCTTGGGCTCTCACTTGAGATCATAAAGATTTTAACGGTCAATTTATCTTTTAATTGGAAGTCATAATGCACACGTATTGTTTGCTTAAAGATTATTCGACTGTGCTTGACGAAATTAGACTTCAAACTCGAAAATTTTAATTTTTAAGCAATAACGGCTCTAAAGAAATACATCAGAATGTTTGAATGAGCTCAAAAACACATTTTTGAGCAAACAAAGATATCGGGAAAATAGAGAAAAAATTTTTACCGCTTTCCCCACTTTGGGAAAAAGTCAAGAAAAAAGAAACAGTGCCGGCCACGTAAATTTATCAGCGGAGAAATAAAAAATCGTTATAGCGTTGCTACACATACCTGTAATTGGGGGGGGGGGGGTTGGGAGACCCCCGAACTTGGTCGAGCCCTACCCGAATGTCGGCACCCCCACCTAGGTCGGACCCTATACCCGAATGTCGAAAATTCTCCAATATCAGTTAATATGTTGAGTCGAAGTTGTTTTCTTGCCTTATCGTCGTTTGTTGGCCTTTATTGTATTGTTGAGAATACAAAAATTTATTTTTTTTCAATTTTCATGGTGATCCATGTTAATGGATTACGCGGTATCTTTCAAAAAACTGTTACTGCCTTTGTAGGAAATAACAGTTTGTTGTAGGACTTAATCACATTGTAATAATAACTATCAAATCATCCCATACACGTAACGGGGCCCCGAGCCCAAAGTTTTGGGGGAGGGGTCTCTGAAAGAAGAATTTGCGATTTTTTCAATAAAAAAGTTTGAAAACGATTCAAAAAATAGTAATTTTTGTTTAAAAAAAAAACTGTAAAAAATGTATTTACGGGGCGAAGCGCCAAGAAAATTGACGTTTTCGACCATTTTTGTTCAAAAATTGACATTTCTCACCAAAAAATGGAGATTTTTCCAACCAAAAGTATGGGGGTCCCTATGACAACCATATGGCTAGTCATAGGATTGAAAAATCATGTCTTCTTGAATTTAAGCGCTCAAAAGGGAAAAGTGATCCATGTTACGTGTTTAACACTAAAAACACCAGAAAATGGGGGGGGGGGGAATTTTGACTCCTTTCGAGAAAAAGGCCCGGGGAAAAAGAGAGTTTCCGGAAGCGTTTTTTTGTGCACGGACATTTGTGCCAATTGGCACAAAGGGCCAAAAAAATTTGTGCCAATGGCACAAAAAACTTTTTCCAGCCTCAAAACATACTGAAAACCTTTAAAAAGTTTTATGCCAAAAGTTTGATAAAAACATAACTAAAGACACTTTCGTCGCACAAATTTGCATAAAAATCGTGCCAACTCTATTTTATCTAAGCACGTAAGTATGAGAAAAACTGATCGAGAAAGCAGTTTATACGATTCGAAAAGAAATCGGATGCTGCGAGAATTCGCATAGTTTTCGAATTTTTCAGGCATTTTATATTTTTCTTTAATTTTAGACTACGAATTTCTTCTCAACACCGACGTAATTGAATTAAGGGTGTCCATAATTGATTTTCCCTGAAAAAACTAAGCCGAAGATCGCGCCGCGTAAATTTATGGTTGAAAAATTGAGCCAACAATGTCAATTTTTCTGTTTGAATCAAACACCAAAAATTAAAATTTCGGTTTCCAATCAGTGTTTTTTTTTGCTGAAAACTTTTTGCCCCATTTGGGGAAAAACCCCAAAAATTTTTTCCTCATGAGGAAAAATCAATTTTTTAGTTTCCTCGCTTAAAAATCGCTCAAAATCGTTTCTGATGTGTTTTATGAACGTTTCTCATTAACTTGAATTTTATTCTGCCAAAAAACTGACATTTTTTGCAAAAATTTCGAGCTATGACCTGCTTGTAGATAAATATTTAAGTGAGTTTACATGAGCCAAGCAAGAGAATAATTCAACCGCATAACCATTATTTCTTATATTTCTTTGACGACATAAAACAACCTAATTTTGACATAAACAAGTAAATCAAACAGTAAACTTTGATAAAAAGATAACAATTAAAAAATAAAATTATAAAACTCATTCTGAAAAAACGACACATGATCAAACATTTATCCATAATATCCTGATAATTAAAAGCTATGAGCATTAGCTAAAATGGCATTTTCTAACTTTGCAAGTGCACCTCCGGACAGGAAACCATCAAAAAAATTTTCCTCAAATTGGCCCCTAAAGCAGCATTTTTTTGTGCACGGACATTTGTGCCAATTGGCACAAGAGGCCAAAAAAATTTGTGCCAATGGCACAAAAAAATTTTTTAACTAGAAACATAACTGAAAACAGCGGAAAAGTTTGATAAAAAGTTAACGTTTAACGCATTAATTTTTTGTAAAAATCGTGCCCAAATCTATTTTTCAGCTCACCATGATGTCAGTGAGATAAGAAATAACAGTGCAACAAAATAGTTCACGAAAATCCTAAAAGAAATAGAATGCTGATAAAATTTAAATAGGTCTTGAATTGTTCAGGAAGTTCAAATTGATTCAATTTTCGACTACGAATATCCAGGGTTGGCAAGGCTTTGGTTTCTTGGTTTTTTAAAAAAACCAAAAAATTGGAAAATCTCTGGTTTTTTGGTTTTTTTCCAAAATCATTGGGAAACTGTTTTTTCACATTAGTCAATCTTCTAGGCATGTATTGGTGTCTATCTAAATTAACAAGACAATCAATCTAGTTGAATTGACTTCACTACAAAGAAAAAAAAGTCGTATTTTTGATACATTTTGCACACAAAAGATGTGATATTAATCAATCGATATCTTCCTTTGTATCCATCTTGCAAGCACATATTTAGTACATGAGTTGAGTTTGCTATAATTTGCTCACAAATAAATTGGACGCTTAATCTTTCGTAGAGTGTACTCCGACCATACGGGGTGACATTCATTCATCCATATCATCAAAATTTTACAACATATGATTGAGTATAGTATAATAATCCCGAATTCATTGTTACGGTAAGCTTTTTTAACTTTCTTAGCTCGAAATTTCAAAATAAAAATGAGACAACAATAATGAAATTTGGTACAGATCAGTTAAGCATACTGTAGGTTAACAAAGAGAAGAGCTTTTGAGTGGCTCATTTTTATGTGATTTGACGTCACTACTAGGTAGAAAAAAATCGTACAAAAATATGTATCTATCATGCAAGCGAGGATAGTATATATAATAAGACCAATTTGCTGTAGTTACAGACAGGTTTGAAAAGCAAAAATTTTGAGACATCTGAAATGTCTATGTGTGACTTTCAACTGCAGTTTGTAATATTAATAACATATGTAATAATCTATCAAGTTAAAACCGTCTTATCGTAAACGGTATACTTAAAAGTTGTGTCATTTCAGCTTTCCTGTGCATTATGTATATATATATATGTGATGCATTGATAGAATTCTGTGGTTGATTTTTTATGAGTTTTGATTACATACACTGCGTATTGTATACATTCCCTTTATTTATAATTTTCCTTCTTTTCCTTGAATTTGCCCCTTACATATCGCATGCTCTATTCCATTTTTACTTTTATTATGTTCTTCACTCATCGTTCCTTTCTTATGTGCCCGCTATTACTGTATTTTTATTGCTATAATAGGGATTTCGTATAGCATAAAATAATGACACTTCGGGTGAGATTAATACTTCTAGCTGCCATTTTAAGGCTCCCTGAGTAGTCTTAGATGATACAGGGAGCTTCCAGCAGTTTTTCACATAGTTATTTCGATGTACCAAACATTTTAAAGAATTAAACCAGAGAAAAACCACTAAAAAACCATAGAAAAACCACTAAAAAACCAAAAAACCAAAATGTCGAAATTTAAAAAGTTTGGTTTTTGCCAACCCTGCGAATCATACCTGTACTTGGGGGAGGGACCCCCCCAACTTGGCCAACCCTGTACCCAAAATCATTCCCCCCCCCCAGTTGGGAAAAAATTAAAAAAATTTGCCAAAAAGTGTATGTTTTTTGGCCTTTTTTGGGAAAAATTTCGACTTTTTCCTACCCCCCCCCCAACTAGTTGGAGGTCTTACAGGTATGCTGCGAATATCTGTGTTATTTAACAACAATGTAAAGACCAGGGTTGGCAAGACCTGGGTTTTTGGGTTTTTCTGGGTTTTTCTGGGTGCATTTTTTTTGACAAAATTTGGGTTTTTGGGTTTTTCTTAATTCTTTTAAAATGAGGATTTCATCGTTAATTTGAGGATTTCATCGTTAATTTCCCTGTGGCAAATCCAGAACGAGATTGAGGATTTCATCGTTAATTTCCCTGTGGCAAATCCAGAACTAGCTGACCAAAAAAGTGCTGTGTATCAAGAATTGACGCAGTACATGATTGAGGCAAAATTACAAAAACAAAATAACTCATTTCGCTACCAGACCAGATGCTCGTCAAAAAGAAAAAGTCTGTCCTTGAGTATTGACTCACAGATGGAGCTGACTGGCCGCTGGTGCAACGAATCGCTCTGAAGGTACACATAGATAACATGTTATTTGTTTCAATGTATTACATGTATAAAAAATTAATTGAGGTTTTTTCGCTCGTTGTCTCTACCGCATCTTCGGAAAGAAACTTCTCTACCGTTGGCTTCATACATTCCAAGCTGCGAAACCAATTGTCGACGGAAACAGTGCGCAAACTGGTATTCGTTAAGACAAACTTTGGGCTGCTAGAAAGTTCCCGTGACTGTGAATCTGATGAAGTGAGCGAAGCCGAAGCGTGAAATTTGATTTCCGTAATTTTCAATTTTTTAAAGTGACATTTCAATTTTTAGTGTTTAGATCATGCAATAAAAAATTCAATAAACAGCCAGTCGTTTTAATGAGCCAAATCGATAAAATCGTTGTGCAATGTGCAGTCGCGTGACTCGTGTAAATATGTTACAACCAAATGTATAGTCAGTCTTGAACACTGTTCAGCAATTTAATACACTTTATACGTTGAAAATAACATTCTCATATATATTTTAAATAAAATGATCATTCATTAGTACAAAACTGGAACAAAAACCCTAGAAAAACCCACCAAAAACCCAGAAAAACCCACCAAAACCCAGAAAACCCCAGAAAAACCCACCCAAAAACCCAAAAATGAAGATTTCAAAAACTGGGTTTTTGCCAACCCTGGTAAAGACAAGAGAAAATAAAGTCGAAAATCGTGTAAATTCTCGACGCAAACATTGTACCATTATCAACGATATCGATTCTTCTGTTTGAATCAATCAAACACAATAAGTAAGAATTTCGGTTTAAAATCCAAATCTGACTGAATGAACAGGGAATATTCAGAATTTCTTTTTACTCACCAGTCTTGACGCCTATAAAGTTTGCTGTAACGATACCAATACACTGTTCGAAGAGAAACAGTTCGCGTTCAGGCCAAATCTACGAATAGGAATTATTATATTCATTGACTCGGCGCGAAGCGCCGAAAAATTTTGGCATTTTCAGTTCCTAAAACGTCTAAAAATCAAGGAAATTTTATGTTTGACCAGCCAAAAATTTTGTGCCAATTGGCACAAAAGCTCAAAATTTTTTGTGCCATTCCAAATTTATTTGTGCCAAAAACCATGTTTTGGCACAAAAAAAACACTACCTATAAGCAGGGTTGGCAAGACCTGGGTTTTTGGGTTTTTCTGGGTGCATTTTCTTGACAAAATTTGGGTTTTTGGGTTTTTCTTAATTCTTTTAAATTTTCAGATAGTATTGTTTTCAGAAAAAGAATTGAGTTTTTAGTTTTTTTTAAATTTTAAACTTTTTTTATATTTTAAATATTTTTTATGTTTCCTAAAATTTTTTGTTTTCGTTTTATTTTTTTCATTAAAAAAATTTTTTTTGCACGGTTCCTGCGCTACGGAAGTCAAATCTTTGCCCGATGAATCGGCCTATTTTAATCGTGGATTGAAAATACACGATTCCTATAATTTGATAAGGTAAAAAATGACGTCATCAATTTTTTTGATAAGAAAATTTGTTTATTCTTCAAGGTTTCAAAGTTAATTTTAAAAAATCAATATTTTGCATTATTTTCGGTATTTATCACTTAAATTTATAAATTTTTAAATGTTTTCAAAAATTTTAAATTTTTTTCTTTTTTTGTTTCATTTTTTCGTTTTTTCCTGTTTGTTTTTTGCTTATCTTTTTTTGTTTTTTGTTGTTTTCTGTATTGTATTTTTTTATGTTTTCATTTTTTTCTTTCTTTTTTTGTTTTTGGTTCGTTGGTTTTTGTTTTTTTTTAATTTTTTTCTGTTTATTTTTTGTTTGTGGTTCGTTAGTTTTTCTTTTTTTTTGTTTTTTCTTGTTTGTTTTTCGTTTTTTCCCTTTGGTTTTTTTGTTTTCTGTATGGTATTGATTTTTATGTTTTTTTTTCTTTCTTTTTTTTTTGTTTCTGGTTCGTTGTTTTTTCTTTTTTTTTGATTTTTTTCTGTTTGTTTTTTGTTTTTCTTTTCTTTTTTTGTTTTTTGTTGTTTTCCGTATTGAATTTTTTTATGTTTTCATTTTTTTCTTTCTTTTTTTGTTTCTGGTTCGCTGTTTTAATGAGCCAAATCGATAAAATCGTTGTGCAATGTGCAGTCGTGACTCGTGTAAATATGTTACAACCAAATGTATAGTCAGTCTTGAACACTGTTCAGCAATTTAATACACTTTATACATTAAAAATAACATTCTCATATATATTTTAAGTAAAATGATCATTCATTAGTACAAAACTGGAACAAAAACCCTAGAAAAACCCACCGAAAACCCAGAAAAACCCACCAAAAACCCAGAAAAACCCAGAAAACCCCACCAAAAAACCCAAAAACCCAAAAATGAAGATTTCAAAAACTGGGTTTTTGCCAACCCTGCCTATAAGTACAAAAAATTTACCTCAATTTAAAAAAAAAATTCCTCAAAAATGGTCGGTTCACTGTTCTTTTCCACGAACTTTTTCCCACAAATGTGGAAAAGGGGTCAAATTTTTTTCCACATGTGGAAAATTTTTTTGGTCTTAAAATCCTCGTTTTTTGGCTTGAAAATGCTCATATTAAACGCTTTAAGTGTTTTTTTAACGCTTTATTTAAATGTTTCATAAACGCTTTATTTAAGTTTTTTTTGGTTTTTTTATCAGAAAGCTTTTTAAAGCGTGCAAGTGGTTGCACTGTGCAACTTGGCTTGGCAGAAAAAATTTGGTTGCACAGCCCGAAATTTGGTTGCTGTGTGCAAAAAAAAAACCCTGCTCTCAGGTTCTACACGAATAAAAATAATCAATATTGTTTGTACTTCGTTTGTTTGTACCTCAAAAAATTTTTCCACATTCCAGATTTTTTTCCACAGTATAGTGCAGGCAGATGTGGAAAAAAAACAGTGTTACTGACTACTTGGAGCAAATTTCGCGCTACTTGTCTTACAGTAAATATCAGAGATTTTACGAATCCGATACAATGACTTTGACGAAAAACATAGTTCGCGAAATGCGAAATAGACAGCTGCATAGACATGATCAGTACCATTAACGATAAAATATTCAAAATTCTACCAAATGCAGCTTTTTCCTGTACGATTCACATTTCGAAATTAAGACATATCGAAATATAAATTTTTGAAGCTGCAGATACTCAATGCGAGCAAAATAAATAAAAAAATAGGCAAAATAAAAATATTGCATAGCTCCTGCATTTTCTGTTTCACTATTTGGAAACATCTCTTGAGAAGAATCAATATTCAACATCGCCCCCGCAATGTACGGAATACGAGAAGAAAAATAATGAAAAAGTCTGAAAAAAATCGTTACCACTTGAATAAATTTGTTACCACATGAAAAAATCCTTACGATGCGTCATAAAAAATCATGATGTAAGAGCTTTTTGACGTTGGACTTTCTCTCCAGTTACATCGCAATTTTTTCAAGTGCATCACATTTTTTCAAGATAGCTTTGAAAAAAATCAAGATAACATCTTGAAAAAAATCAACATCTCATGTTTAAAAAAAATCGAGAGGGGCGGTACATCGAAGGATGAAAATTTCTGAAACTTGCCAATCAAACGCATTGCTCCGCCTCCTATGTTTATATATACGGAACCTCTTCAAAGCGGATTTCAGGTCACAGCTTGCTGACGGAGGGCGCCTTTAGTTTTTATCAGGGATGGCAGAGGGGGAGTTACTTTGCACGGGGAATCCGATGGCTATTGGCCTTTCATATAAATTTTTATTTCTCAGATTTTTCAGAAAAACGTCAAAAGTGCTACTTTTCAACCAAATTCAGTAATTCTGGAAGATTTTGGACTTTGTCAGCTATTCTAAGGAAATTCCTTACCTGCTCAGCAACCCGACAAAGAAATGGAAATTATATAATATGTTTTTCCCAAACTACTGCATTTTGGATTAAAAAAAAACATTTTTGACATTTTTCTGAAAAATTTTGAAGAATAAAATTTTTTGTGGATGGAAAACAAATATGTCAATCGGATTTCCCGTGCAAAGTAAACTCCCCCTCTGCCATATCTCATAAAAACCTGGGGTAAAAACCATAAAAACCACCAACCAGAAGTCTACTTTGAAGGGTTCCCGTATATTTAAACATAGGATGCGGAGCAATGCCTTTGATTGGCTAGTTTAAAAAATTTTCATCGTTGCCTTCGATGTGCCACCCCTCTTGATTTTTTAAAATGCCATCTTGATTTTTTTCAAGTTCACATCTTGATTCTTTTGTCACGTGCCGACGAATTTTGTCAAACGTCACGTGATTCAAATCACAATTTTCCATTATGTTTTTCGTTACGTTTTGTGTTACTGTAATTCACATTAATTTTACGTTTCGTTTTTATAATTTTTACATGCAATTTATGTGTGTACTTTTCATGTCTCATTTCTGTTTCATTTGCGCACATTTTATTTCCGTTTCGATTTATTATTTTGTTATACACATAGACTACGGTATGTGCCCGCTAGTCAAGAATTTCCGTTGGAGATAAGCTCTCCGAGCTCATCGCTGTAATTGGAGCACAACGTGCACCTCTTATCAGTAAAAACTAGCGACGTTTTGCAACGTGAAAGGACTAGTTTGAAATTCTCACTAGTTGACGTTCCTATGTTAAGCATGGAGAGTGAAAACTCGCCCCAATGCTTAACGTTGTGAACTGGAAAATGTCTATGGGACCATAGGTATCTTCTGCAACAATTTCCGCTGCAGAAGTTAGCTTGGGGGAGTGTTAACTCCGCCCAAGGCATACTGTAGTTTATGGAGCCCTTTAAAAGGGCATGTTGTGTCATTTTTGTGTCTTGTTTCGACTCATTCCTGGGCCTAACTGTTGTTGCATCTTTTAGCCTTGCATTTCACATCTGCCGCTCGTCAATTATTATATTTTTGTATTGTCAACTGCTTTCGCCGCTCGTCAAATAAATTTGCATATTCTCGTCCCTGGTCTTCTTACGTGGCCTGCTACAGTAATCCAACTGTTGGAGTTCACCACCCGTCACCGTTGATCGAGAACCCCCGTCGCCCTCCCTGAGGAAATGCTTGATATCGCAGCCTGCCGAACTGCAGCTGCAATACCGCTTATGCCGAATCACTCCGGATTCCTGTACCGGCTCACTGCCATCCGTAGGACCCCGCTTTGACTCCAGAACCCGTCACCCAGCACCAAGTAGTTTGAGAAGAGGATTTAGTGAGTCTTCGCAGGGGTTATTATTGTTGAGGGTATATTTGTGGGAGTCTCCCCTAAGCTAGTTTCCCTTGGAAGTACCCTCAGTTGAGAAAGCCCTCAGACTCTTGAGGACAGGGCCAATAAGGGAATTTAGGTTAACAATCAGGTCCCCTACAGTACGTCATTCTCGAATTGGCACCGTACCTCATTCCCAGTGAGTGAGGACTAGGGATTGGCACCCCTGACCCCGCCCCGTTGTCCATTATTCTACAGCATAACCCAAGGACAAGGCCGAGGTACACCATAGGTTTACCTGTGGTAGTACCAGCTGGGTTAGGTTCCCGAACTGAAACCATGAACGGAGCTGACCCACAGGATCACAGCATCTCACCTACAGTGTCATGGCTGTATTACCTATGGGATAGGGTATGGGTTTTTCCATCAATGTGACTGATCACCAATCTACTTAATGTGACATGGCTCCCAATTTCAGTTAATGTGACACTTTTTTAACATGACATATTGATTTTTTCAAAATGGGATCTTGATTTTTTTCGAAATTATCTTGAAAAAAATGCACATTGAAAAAACAGCGATGCACTTGAAAAAAAGTCGAACACCAAAAAACTCTTAAATCTTGATTATTTTGCCATAGTAGTAAGGCCAGCCCGTATAGGTCATATGGTTAAGGACACCCCTATCTTTTGTGTACGACCTATAATTTGTCATTTTTGGTCGATTTATAGGTCCTACAGTAAACATATAGTATCGACTTTTGGCTGATTTATAGGTCGTACACTAAACATATACGGTCAATTTCTTCGTTGATTTATAGGTCATATGGTAAAGGATACAGGTTCTAGAGTTACCATAATAGTGGAATTACGGTAATTTTTGATTATGGTAATAGTCGAGTTAGAGTAATGAGTGTGTTACTGTAGATGAAAAAGGAAAATTGATGATGAATGGAAAATGGAAAACGAAAATATATGTGGAACAAAAAATGGACATACGGTATACAAGTACGGAACAAAAAGTAAGGCAAAAAATCGATCTGGAAAAAACTGGAAATACAGTGCCCGTGTAGTGCACAAAGGAGAGAAAGGTAAGGTAAAAAAAACACCAAAAATAGATCTGGAAAAAGTGGATGTACGGTGCATATAGTGTACAAAAGAAAAAAGGTAAGGTAACAAAACCAAAATCAATTTGGAAAAAGTGAACAAGGGAAAAGAGCACACCTAGGGGGCATAGAGAAAGAACATGCAGAAAAGATTATACATAGATCTGAAAGAGATGGTGTAGTGGACAAAGGAAAAAGAGCATGCCTAGTGGAAATAAAGAGAAGACCGACAGGAAAAAATGTTATTGATCTAAGAAGAGAACATTAGACAGCAGTGAAGAAAGCACCTGTGCTTGATAAAGGAAAAACGCTACTGAATGATTTTTCAAAAATCTAACCTGTTGTTTGTTTATATTACAAAATAATCTTATTTAACCTATGAGCCCAGAATACTGTAAGCTGCCTAGAACAAAGAAAAAGACCTGAGAAGGTAATGTATTAAAAACAAAAATGGATCTAAAAAGAACATGTCGTGGATAAAGAAAAAAGAGCATATGTAGTAGAAAGAGAAAAAGATGCATGTTTAATGTTTCATGGAAGTTAGTTTCTCTGTATTTTGTTTTGTCCAACAATTTGTGTTTTACTGTATTGAAGTTTTGGTAATTATAAATAGCATCTCAATGAAATAAAATCATTTTGAAAAAGTGTCCAAGTAAAAAAGTGGCTGGTTTTTCTTGGAAGATGTCAGATCTTGATGCCTTTTATATATGGAAACATCCATTTAACTGCATAGTTTCTACTCCAACAAAATCAGGAAAAACACAATTTGTTAAAAAACTTGTAATTTTTGCTAAAGAAATGATTCACCCTGCTCCTGTGAAAATTTATTCGTGTTATTCCAAATGGCAAGAAGCTTACGATGAATTAGTTCAAAAATGTTCTTACGTAGAATTCATTCAAGGTTCACCTGACTTGGACCAACTTCAAAAAAGTAAAGATACACCTAAACTAATAATTATGGATGATATGATGCAAGAGATGAAGAATGATAAACGTTTAACTCAACTTTTTACTAAAGGATTGCATCACTGGAATCTATCAATTATACATATAGTTCAAAACGCCTTTTTTGATGGAATGCCTACAAGTGGAATAAATGCTCAATATTTGATTCTTTTAAAAAACCCTAGTGATAGATTACAAGTGCATACACTGGCTCGACAGATTTTCCCAACTACTTCAAATTATTTTATAGAAGTGTATGAGGATGCTACCAGTATACCATATGGCTATTTATTAATAGATCTTACACAGACATGTCCTGAAAAATATCGACTTAGGTCTAATATATTTCCTAGCAATAATCATATGATTTTATATACACCTAAATGATTCGTCATTTTTACAGTAAACTTTTTACAAGTTAGTGGGATCTTATTATTTATCGATATGTTATACAGTAAATACACTTTTCTTATTAGTCTTACTGTAACTCTTTTTATATCTGTTTTTATTGTATGGTTACAATATCCTTTTCAAATTTATGAAAATAGAGAAACTGTAAGTGTTACAGATTTTACGATAATAAATACAAAGAATGGTACAGATCAGAAATTATCATTACAGGAAAATTATAAATTACATATAACACCCTTACTACGTTATGTAGAAAAAATTTCACAATGTCCTCAGAATGATGATCAATTTATGCAATTACAAGTGTGTTTCAAAATATATATTTTCAAAACTACTGTATTTTCTTGCTGTAGCGGTACCAGTAAATTTCAAAACTTGTACATCAAGGGAACTAGATTAGGATGTAGTCATACTGTAGATTTATCATGTGGTCAGGAAAAAATATTTGACAGTACATCAGTTTAGTCGAAATTTTGGAAGAGATTAGTCCTTTTTCTATAATTTGTTTGTTTGTTTGTTCTGTATCAATTACAATGTCTGCAGCATTTGAAATTTTTGTCAGAATGGTGCAAAGTAAAGTAAAAAGTAAAAATTTTTTATCAATATTTATTCACCTAGTTATTAATCTATAATATTATTTTTATTTGAGGTAAAATACTAACCAACAAACAGAAACGCGAGATGGCTGATTTGTTTTGGACTCGTTTCTCACCTGAAGCCAAGATTTTTTACAAAGACATAGCTAAGGCGTGCAATCATTTACGTCATGAAGTTGGTTTACCTATGGGACGTAAAAAGTTACACAATTTTGGTGTTTTGCTAAATTATTACTAATAGAATTGGATATGATGGAACCTTGCTCTATTTTTGTAGAAGATCTTTTTTTAAAGCTAGATACAACACATAAACTGTTTTTTTATGAATAAGAATAATTTGTGTGATTTTTCTAGATGCAAAGAGTTGAATATTATTATACAAAATGAAGCTTCATTACTACCTTAATGTAATACATTAACTGTTTCAATGTTCATTTAACATTTGGTCATTATTGTAATATTTTTATGTACTGTACGGTCTGTTTTGTATGGCTTCTAGATTAAAGAAATATATTCACGAGCTCAATGTGTTGAAAAATTCAAATTGTGTTCAAAGATGTGTTTTTCTTCAACATTCTTCCCCCAATTTGATCTGTTGTATATGCGAAATTCGTTTGAACATATTGAACAGTAATATCCTTATTAATTCAAAGTTAAAAAAGAAATTGGCAAAGCATAAATTATTGCTTAGAGCTTTAGCTAGAAGACACGAAAAAATAAGAAAAAAGACTTACATAATAAATGTACAAGAATAGTTCAAAGTGGTGGAGCATTTTTCCTCTAGTACTACCAGCTTTATTATCTACACTAGCAGCTTTTGTTACAGAGAAATTATTATAGAATGAAATTTGCTAGTAAATTTGCTCTTATCCCTTATGAAGTTCTGAATAAGTTGAATAACTCTCAGGCTTCTTCTTCGTCGAGTGCAAATGAAAAGACAGGTATGGCTAGACAAGTTGATATGTATCGTAACGAATTAGAGCGCATTATGAAGGATAATACATTAACACCTGAAGAACAACACAAAATGTGTTCTCAATTATTGTGACAATATTTGACTTTTGAACAGGAAAACGCCCAACCTGCTACCATAATTTTAAAAGAAAATACTAATGATGAAAGTGATAGCATTAATTTAAAGGTTGAGGAAAAAGATTGGTTGAATGATGAGAAATTACTCAGTGGAATTCCTAAACAATTTAAACATTCTGCATCATTATTATTGGAACATGTGTGACGTAACCCTAGTATACATGTTAATAAGCAAGGAGAAATGTTAATTGATGGGAAATTAATTGATGGTTCCCATATTATTCATTTATTACATGATTTGTCAAGTAAATGTTCAAAAATTACACAACCACTTGGAGTAGGCGACTTTGCTAATGCTTTGAGAAAGCATAATGTACCCTTAGAGGCTATAGGAAATCCTTTGCGCAGAATGTTATTCACTCTACCTGGGAAATTCTATTACCAAGCGGCTGCTGAAGAATCAGATAATCAGGCAAGTGGTAGTCTCAAACAGTTGAATAAATCCCTCGTGATAGGTGTTGATGTATTTTCAAGTGACGAAGGAGATATCAAAGACAATACAATCTTGAGTAAAGGAAATTCGACAGAAAAGAAGATATGGAGAAAGGCTAGAACACTTAGACGATATGCTCCTTTATACTAGAACAATGGATAGATTACTTTCCAAATTGTACAAAAATTTACACGGAAATCCTATAGCTTTTTCTAGTATTGAAAAATTATATGTTGAAGCTAGAAAACACAATAAAACAATTACACGTAAAAATGTTAAAGATTGGCTCTCAAAACAAGATAGTTATACATTACATAAGCAAGTGAACAAAAAGTTTTCACGTAACCGTATTTATGTCACAGCTATGGATCAACAATGGGAAATTGATTTGGGAGATATGTCTTCTTTAGCAGATTTTAATGATGGATATAAATTTATGTTTACATGTATAGATGTATTAAGTAAATACGCATGGGTTGAACCATTGAAATCAAAACATGCAAAGAATGTATGTGATGCTTTTCAAAATATTTTGAAAAGAGGTCGAATCCCTTGGAGAGTGCACAGCGATAAAGGAAAAGAATTAGTCAACAAAGATTTCCAAAAATTATTAAAACTAAATGATATACAATTTTTTACTTCCCAGAATGAAGACATAAAATGTTGAATAGTAGAACGGTTTAATAGAACCTTAAAAACTAAATTGTTTAAATATTTTACAGAGTTTACCACTTATAAATGGATCCATATTCTATCAACAGTAGTTTCAAACTATAATCATTCTATTCATAGATCAATTGGTGAAAAACCAGTTAATGTTAATTATTCCAATGAAAAACTTATATGGCAGAGACTTTAGCCCAAGAACACATACACTAGAAAACCTAAGATTGATATAGGAGATTATGTGCGAATTAGTAAGCATAGAGGTGTGTTCGACAAAGGTTATTTACCTCAATGGAGTGAGGAAGTTTTTACGGTAAAACAAACTGTAAAGTCTGGAAACCAAATACTTTATAAAATTCAGGATTTGGAAAAAGAGGATATAGAAGGACGTTTTTATGAAAAGGAGCTACAGAAAATTGATTTTAACCCTGATATCAAAGAATATAAAATTGAAAAGATTTTAAAAACTAAACATTTACCAGAAGGTCAAAATAAACTACTCGTGAAGTGGTGGGGTTATCCTGAAAAATTCAACAGCTGGATTTTAGAAAAGGATATACAAAAGGACGACGACGATTACGATGAACAACTTTGAATTGACATATTATGTTCAACAAGATAGACTATTATCAAGAGTTTTTCTCGGAGTTTTTGCTTGCGATACATTACCAAAGATAGTTAAAAGATCTGCCACTCTAATCGCAAACATAGATTCATCTTTTCGAAAAGGAAGTCATTGGATCACTATGTATTTCGATAATGACAATCTTGTATATTATTTTGATTCATATGGTTTACCACCAATTATTCCTGCTTTTAAAAACTATATTAACAAGAATGCTACAGTAAGACACATAAATGTGAAACGCCTACGAAATTTTTATAGCAGAGTTTGTGGTATATATACTTTGTATTTTTTGTATTATAAAGCGCGATGTGTTCCTATGTATAAAATGTTTAGAAGTTTTAGTAATACAAATTTTGCTTATAATGATAAGTTAGTTTGTAAATTCTTTCATTGTAAGTTTTCTGTAGAAGGTCGATTGCAAAATAATTTATGTACACATTTATAAAAGTTAACTCTGCCTTCTTTACCTATTTTTGTATAATTTTATTACTTTACTAGCTTCACCTCCTTTATGTATTTTTGTCTAATTTTATTGTTACTTTACTAGCTCCACCTTTTCATAAATTTATGATTGACTAGTTAATTGTTAAATAAAAAATTTTTTATTTTGAAATGGACAGTAGTAATAGTAGGCATTGGGAAACATCTCACATCAGTCTTTGGGAGTTTTTTGGAAAACATCTACCTCGAAACGAAGTGGTGTTCTTCAGTCAGGTCATACTAATATACATTGTAGTCATTACGGCTATAATAAATTTATGTCTCTACAATACTAATACACAATTGTTGGTTGGCTTATTGTGCGCTTGTATAGAATATATATTACCCAGTCCTGTACCAACACTGTTACCTTCTCCAAACTCATTAAAGACAATAGCCACAACAGCTAACACTATAAATAATAATAACAACCTTTGACGACCAGTTTTATATTACTCTTCCTAGTAATAGTGAATATGGAAACACACCCTCCGATTTTTCAGCTCATTTACCCTACCATTTAAAACTAGATGGAAATTGGGAGGTAGGCTAAAGTGAAATAATATATCCATACAGCTGGGCTACAATTTCCAACCATGGTGGAAATATTGTGATAACATTAATTACAGATGGTATTGGAAATAAAGTTAAAGAAATTATAGTAATAGTTTTATAAAAACATTACTTTAATGTAGCCAATTTAATTGAGGAATTGAATGCTAAAATTGGAGCAGCTATTGCAGGAAGGGATATTGAAATTGTATTTTCACATGATGAACATGGATAAGGATTGGTTAATTTAAAAATAAAAAGTGGTACAAGTTTGCGTAGAATTGATCTAAGCAAGCGTTTAATGGAAAATCTTGGTTTTAGCGCTACTAACACTGCTTCTGATGCAACTGCTGAAGATTTTTTAAATAGAAGTGTCAATATTAACCTATATACTGTTGGAGAGAAACCACCAAAAAATTCTAACACTTATATTCCACCATCTAAATCAATTTTTCTTGCCGATCCAGGAAATAAACATTTATATATGTTGGGGATTCAGCCACCAATTTTAAATGATTTACAGAGTTTTTATGTTTACTGTAATATTATCAAAAATCAAATTGTTGGAAATACTTTAGCACCACTTTTACATATAGTGAATGTGCAGGGAAAATACAAGGATATAGCAAGCCGATTATATGAAACACCTCACTATATACCCATTCAATTGAAAGAAATTATGGTACTTGAAATTAATATAAAAAACAGTATGAATGAGTTTATACCATTCCAATTTGGGAATGTTATAGTTAAATTACATTTCAGGTGATGTACTCCTTCATTCTTATGATACTATTGAATTTATCACAATCATTCATTCATTTGCTTTTGGACACATTGTCGTCAGGTTGAATATTCGCAAATACTCTTAATTTATTTATTTATTTAATTTTTATCTGCAAAGCAATATATGCATACAGTATATATTCCCGAAACTGTTGATTACTGGGTCAAGATTTATCAATAGAGCATACAAGATAGTCAATTTCAATCAGGTGGTGGTGCATTGGAAGGTTTTAGAGCAGCATACCCATTTTATTATAGACACCAGGGAGCTGGATTGGGTAATTTTTTCAAGAGTTTATGGCGACTAGCTATGCCCTTGTTGAAGTCTGTGGGAAAACATGCACTTGCTGCAGGTTCTAAAATTGCAGGTGATATGGTAGAAGGACATTCTTTTGAAGAAAGTGTTACAGATCATGGGCAAAATGCAGCAAGCAATTTATTACATGAGACAGGTGATTGTATTCAGAAAGGAAAAGGTCTAGGAAAGTGCAAAATGTAACTTCTACGATACATTTGAAGAGCAATAAGATGTTGAATAACAGTCAAATAAAGCAACATAAGCATAAGCAGCTAAAACAACATTCCTCATTGTTAGAAAAGACTCCAAGTAGAATAGTCGGTTTTAAGGATATCTATTCGAAATGAGTAAATTTATTGATGCTGCATCATCTCCTAGTAGTAAAACAGAATTAGATTTATTTACCGTACCTCCAACTCAAGTAGCTATTTGTAGAAGTTTTTGGTCTGAAATACAACTCCAGAATCCTTGTACTAATGAGGGACCATACGAGTTTGTTGTTTCACCAGATTCATATATGCTAGATTTATCAAAAAATTTTATATATTTTACTATTCGAATTAGGAAAGCTAATGGTGGTGCTTGCGTTTTAACATCGGATGTCAACAATAACCCTACTGGAAATGTTGTAGCACCAATCAATCTGATTGGTAAAACATTTTTTAAACAGATAAAAATTTACCTAAATGGAAAATTAATAACTGACAGGTAAGTTTTATGATAACTATATGTATGTGCACATATTCTTTACAGTTTAAAATTTTAGCGGAGATAGATAGGCTTACAGATCTTATTTCGAAAGGAATTGAACTATGGTCGCGATGCTAAATCAATGCATGTTGCAGCTGCTGGTTATGCTTTTGAAAATGATGATATTCTTGATATAAAGAAAAACAAGGGTGCTTTGGACAGAGTGCGAATGTTCAAAAACAGTACTGTCGTTGAATTAATGGCCCCCATACATGTCGATCTATTTATGCAAGAAGGCTTTCTACTGAATCAATGTACCTTGAAAATTGATTCATACAGACATAGAGATGATTTTTGTTTGCAGAAATTTATATCTACTGACACAGAGGCATACAAAATCGAAGTTGAAAGCATGTCTTTATTTATTAAAATGTAGAAGTTGCAGATAATATCAATCTAGCTATTGAATCTATGTTACAAAATATGGCTGCAAAATACCCTATTTGTCGATGTCATGTTACAAGTCTATACATAACAGCTAGTCATCGATCAGCACCTCTAAACTCGTTGTACACAGGAGCATTGCCTCGTCGACTCATTGTCGCACTCGTTGATGGTGCTGCTGCTAGGGGTGATTATTATCAGAGCCCCTTTAATTTTAAACATTTTGGATTAAATGAGATTAAAATAACTAGTGGTACTACAACTTTACCTACTACTCCTTATATGCTAGATTTTAAAGAAAACAAATATTTGCATATTTTCATACAATTATTTGAAGGCATAGGGATTGCTACAGATAATAAAGGCAATGTAATTACTCGAAATGATTTTATGACTCATAGTGCAATTTTTGTTTTTGATTCGACTCCTTGGGGTATGGATGGTAATTTTTGGGAACTTATACACGAAGGAACAACCAGTTTGCAAATGAACTTTGGAGAAGATATACCTGATGGTGGAATAGAAGCAATTATATATGCAGAATTTGACTCTCTCGTAAAGATTGACAAAAATCGTGAAACTTTTACCCATTATAGTATTTAACTGAGCTATATATTTATATATCATGTACATTCTCATCTTTTTATAATAAAAAACATTTACAGCTTTATTTGTTGCTGGTACTATCCTTTTTCAGATTACTCGTTATTTTTGATACTGGCCAGTACATGTTCTCCATGAAATGACAATAATTTTATGGGCATCTTTTTATTTTGTCCAATACATATGCTCTTTTTTCTCTGTCCACTACATGTTCTCTTTAGATCGATTTTTGTTTTTCATACATTACCTTCTTAGGCCTTTTTCTTTTTTCTAGACAGCTTACAGTAGTCGGGGGTCATGGGTTAGATAAGATTATTTTGTAATATAAGCAAACAACACATTAGATTTTTGAAAAGTCATTTAGTAGCGTTTTTCCTTTATCAAGCACAGGTGCTTTCTTCACTGCTGTCTAATGTTCTCTTCTTAGATCAATAACATTTTTTCCTGTAGGTCTTCTCTTTATTTCCACTAGGCATGCTCTTTTTCCTTCGTCCACTACACCATCTCTTTCAGATCTATGTATAATCTTTTCTGCATGTTCTTTCTCTATGCCCCCTAGGTGAGCTCTTTTCCCTTGTTCACTTTTTCCAAATTGATTTTGGTTTTGTTACCTTACCTTTTTTCTTTTGTACACTATATGCACCGTACATCCACTTTTTCCAGATCCATTTTTTGTGTTTTTTTTACCTTACCTTTCTCTCTTTTGTGCACTACACGGGCACTGTATTTCCAGTTTTTTCCAGATCGATTTTTTGCCTTACTTTTTGTGCTGTACTTGTATACTGTATGTCCATTTTTTGTTCCACATATATTTTCGTTTTCCATTTTCTGTTCATCATTGATTTTCCTTTTTCATCTACAGTAACACACCTATTACCCTAACTCCACTATTACCATAATCAAAAATTACCGTAATTCCACTATTATGGTAACTCTAGAACCTGTATCCTTTACCGTACGACTTATAAATCGACGAAGAAATTGACCGTATATGTTTACTGTACGACCTATAAATCGGCCAAAAGTCGACCGTATATGTTTTCTGTATGACCTATAAATTGACCAAAAATGACAAATTATAGGTCGTACACAAAAGATAGGGGTATCCTTAACCATATGACCTATACGGGCGGGCCTTACTACTTGCGATGCATCTTGAGGAAATGTTGTACATCATATTCGAAGGTGATGGTTTTTTTCAAGTATTTCATACTAACGCTACATTGAAGTGAACTATTTAACATGCTCAATATGGTGGAGCAGGGCTCAAATTAGCAGGGAAGTCAGCCTGCTTAATTAAACGTATGTACACAAATTCAGTGGCCTCTGGAGCCTGTTTTCAAAAGTCAATAGCCAAAAAAATCAATACGTTGGACAAATTAAGTTAAAATTCACTACTTCCATTGAACAAACACGTCAAGATGAATAGAGGAACAACAATCTGAAAAAAGATATTGAACCGACAAGATTAACGATGGGTGTGCGACTTGTTGCTTTTTGAACAAAATTTTTTTTATATGGAACTGTCCTCCAATGGTTTGTTAGGTCGGAAAACATTCAAATGTTTCGTCAAATCTGTTGTCACTCCCATACAAAAATACCTTCCTCGTTGTTCAAACTACGGTGGTTTTATGGAATGAAACTGCAAATATGTAGATGTAAAAACTTTCATAATGGTCAATCCGTTATCAAATTAATGTCCTCATCATCGAAAACGATCAATTTCTTTGCATCTAAGTTTTCGTTTTTTCCTACATCTTTCTCATCATTCTCCTTCTTCCTTCGCTTCTCTTCTTTCGCGGTGTCATCCGAAGTTTCGAACTTGATACATTTTACGTCTTCATGTTCTCCATTTTGATCGTCATTATTCTCAAATTTCCCGATCACCTGTTCTTCGTTTAAAGAACTGGATTCCAAGTCTTTTCGTTTTTTGGTCTCCACTTCCAAACTCCGACTTTCTACTGCGACTCTTTTATTTTCGAAAATCATTTCATCGGCCGACTGATCTTGCTCCAACAATGGGCCCATACTTTGACTTTTACCTTTATCCACATAATCTTGCCTTTTTTGGTAACCCTTTGCCGTCATTTTCTTGCCGTCGTTTTTTCGCTCTTTTTTCTTCTTTTCCTGTTCGCGCGAACTTTTTGTCGAAGAAACGGCGCCGACCAGCAAGGCGCTGGAACTTATGCTCCGATTAGCTGCAGCGACTTTGCGGCGGTCGCTGAGGCTGGCCCGGGGACTTGGTGTGCGGGACAAGGTGGTCATGAAGAAATTTTCCTTGGCTTCTTTTACTTTAGCGTAAGATTCAAAGCAAATGACGTAGAATCTGAAAGGATTAGAAAGGTGTTCACCAAAAACAATTCGTTTCAAAGAAATCAGAGAGATAATAAGATTCAGTATGTTGCATTTGTGAATGTTGCTTTACTTATGGGCACCAAAGTTTTGAGAGGCATCTAATTTTAGAAAGAAATGAGCACCACTACAGTTACCCGAAAATAAAATCACGTTTCACATGTTGCAACTCATTAATGTTATTTTAGGCACCCCAATTTTATCGTTGGGTACTTATCGACAGAGGCTGATTTTTGTCCAAAGATGTGTCGTAATACAAAACTTCAAATTTTCTAATCCACGTTTACTGTAACTTTAAAAATCAAAATTATAACATCGTTTATTGCAGAACGCGTCAATTATAGTCTGTTCATCTTGAAATGCTCCTAATCATGAAAGTGGAAAGCAAGTAGTATTTCAGATTTTTACGATTTTCCCATAAACAGTATATCATATAGGGTTGGAAATTTGTGAGCATACTAACCTAATCTTTAACAATATTTCGAGTGAAAAATTTCACAGTAAGAACTGTATGTAAACGCTTTTGACGGCAGTACTGATTTGTGTCACTTTTCTATTTGGAAGCATTTAAAAAAAATAGACTATAGTAACCAGGAAGGAAATGAAAAACCGGATTTTGACAACGTGAAAACCACTTTAGTTTTAGTCACTATGGAAGGATTTAAGCAGATCATATTGAACCTGCAAAACGAGAATTAGTCGAAAAATATCATTCCCGGCTTTCCAAATTTTCAAAATTTGAAGAGAACAAGTCGAAAAACGTCAATAGAAGTTCAAATTCGAGTAAGCCGTTCGTGAGATCGGATCTGGTTTTGTACTTGCCTAGCTTAGGGTAAGAATGAAATAAAAAGAAATTCCCTAATATAAACAGATTTTCTTGCCAATGCCAGTGTATCACAGAAACGAAAATTTCCTTTGTGCAAAGCGCATTGAAATAAAACACATTCAACTTATATATTTCAGAGAACAGCAGTTTGCTGTGCGTGAACACACAGTTAAGCACAAAATTTTATGGAATTTTCACACGGGGAACTGCATTATATTTGAGAAAAAACATTCGAACTCAAATTGATTGATTATTGAGTAGAACAAGACTTTTGTAGATAGACATCATTCGTCGACACTCAATGAACTGCTCATACCAGTTGTACACAGAAAAGATTGATCCCGCAGGATTTCTATGATCTTTTCCGTAGCTAATAACAGTCAAAAACAAACCTGTAAATCTGCAATAGGACAACCATCAAATTTTTGATCGTGAAAAATATCATCATATAAGAAATGGTTTGATGTTTGATCAACAAGTACAATCTTATGGCCAGAAACGGTGCGTCTTGTAGAAAAATGCCCGAAACGACGCCCCAAAAATTGATGTCGGCTATTAAAGTGTGAAAAAATAATTTGTATGACAACGAACGTTTGACTAACGGTCGCAACGCCTCGAAATCCATGTCCATATGATCCCGACTGAAAACAAAAATTTTTAAGTAAGAAATCGATCAAGCTTGATTTGGAACTTTTTCAAGTTGAAATCAGCTCAGAAGAAATTAATCGATAAAGTAATCAAATCCATATGAGGTGATTAGAATCTAATCACTTCGAGATACGATGTTTGGAAAATGTCTGATAAGGGAACCTTGATCTAGATAAATACGAAAATTAATATTCAACAGCAAAAATTGGAAAGAATTCTAGCTTGGTTGAAAATCAGTCAATGTATCACCTTTTTTAGAAGTCGAATAAAAATTTTGTCATCGGAGATCGCACTATGGAATCGGAAATGTTGTCCCAAGTTAAGCCGGATTTTAGCGTTTAGTCTGCTTTTCGTGAACTGCAAATCACGAAACTTGAAAGCTAGTTCATACTTTTTCATATTTTTCTTTTCTGCAAAACCACACGCCATACGTAAATTAAATTTTGTCAGTTCATCAGATTATCCTCATAAAAAATTTTCAGCGAGAAAATTATACTGTAAAAGCTTCGTGTAAACGATATGACTGCATCACTTACTTTTGTCATTTCTCGGTTCACACCAATTTTATAAAAAAGACCACTTTATTTTGTTGCTGGAGAAAGATCCACAAAATATTCATCATGATAACGAAATATGGAATCTGGATCAGAGTCCGGTAACTGGAAATGTGAAATCTGTGGAATATTGATTCTAGTGTTTACAAAATGGTAAAATGCAATTTCTTTGCCTCTTATCAGACGGCGGGAAACGTTCTCAGACCAATCAGATTTCGGTTACCCAGATGCATCAATTATACCTTAACTAGTTTATTAGAAAATGCCCCGATGGGGCAGAAAAAAAGTTGAATATACATATTTCGATAGCTGTCATGCTAGAAAAAGAAGTGGACTAGATTTTTAAGAACTTGGGTCGAAGTTGGAAAAAAATTCAGGTTCATTATATTGGATTTTCATTCTTTCTCAAAATAATTTTCCATGTCTGTGAAAAAGTATATTCTGCAGCATCGTGCATTTTGTTCTTCCCCTGGCATCGACTACAGTAACATTTTTCTATATGAAAATTATATGCACATGATTTCAAATGTAAAGAAATGGTAAACCAATAGCATTCTAACTCCCGACCAATTCAAAACTCCTGCCTCTCACACTAGCTGAAAAATAGTGAGGTAGGCATATTATAGTCATTTTCAGAACTATAAAAGAAGCTGAGGTTGGTTGCACTAACCCAACATGAGGATAATCTCAACATCGGGATTAAATAGATGATCCTGAGTTTAAGCTATTCACAATGTCCAAATTATTTTCTTCCAATGCACAAACCATACTCACTTCAGGATTAACTAATACTGAGTTTAAGTTCGAGTTTGTGAATTGCAGAAATTTTTATATTTATTTAATTATGCGAAAATGTTAGTGCAACCCGATAGCTCGAGCTCTAGATAATCTCGACATTGAGCTTGTTATAATCCTGATGACATTCAAATTATACGGAACTTGAGATCAAACCGAGTCGCCTTTTTGTTCGAGATTATCTTGAGCTCGAGCTCAGACCCCTTTAGTGCAACTGGGCCTTTGTTACAGTCATTGGGCACCGATATGCAAATGGGAGAACAGGGTAAAGCATACAAAAATGCTCCTGATTCAGCCGTGCCTATATTAGGAGTGTGCGCGAAATCCCGTACCCGGTTCTCGTCGACTCTACTCGCACTCCCACGGCAACAGTACGACTTTTTTGAAAGCATGATCGGAGCGGCAAAGATGGGTGAAATTGCTTCCCATTTGCAATCCCACAAAAAGCGCTCCTTCTTCAAATTTTAGTTTAAATCCAAAAACTGTGAATGATGCTATTTTGTGCAATAGTTAAATAGAAGAGAATAAATTTGTTTGTAGCTTGGAATCAGTAGAACTTACGGAGTGAATTATATACGATATGTTATATAAAATGAGCGAATTAAACGTATCTTGCACAATTGATTTAGTTCTAAGAAGGCTTTGTGCTGTAGCTCTTTTTTCTAAAAAAGCTGAATGGGATTTTATGTGCCATTTTCTCACAGTTGATTCCTTTTGTTGACACTAAATTCAGTAAAAATGTTCAACACAGTTGGAAGCAAACCTGTGTGAGAGGGTATAAACCTCCACAAGGGTTTTAGAACTTGAAAATTTGTTATGCAAAAAATTTTTTGTCAACTTTTTTTGAATTTTTTGTCTCAAAAAACACCAAAAACGTCCACGCCTGTACCCTCCTAAAAATTTCAGAGATGCACATGCATGGTTGGAAAATGTGTTGATGCACTCAGCTGCGGAATATACTTTTTCACAGACATGGAAATTTTTTTGAGAAGGAATTAAAATCCAATATAAAGAAAGTGAATTTTTTCCAACTTTGACCCGAGTTCTCAAAAATATAGTCCACTTCTTTTTCTAGCATGGCAACAATCGAAATAAGTATATTCTCCTTTTTCTGCAACATCGGGGCATTTTCTAATAAACTAGTTCACCTCTTTTTAGTAGGCCCGAACCATGCACGAAAACTTTCATAGAAGCACATTGAAGTTTTAAATTTGGTCATCTTCACGTCAAAACAAACATTAAAAAACCATCTTCAAGCTACGAATTCTCACTTTCGGTAAAAGTTAAAGATGTGTAAACGGCATAGTACTTAAAAAACGTTGTAAACAGACTGAAAGGTGACCATATCTATTGAATTCCCCATGGTCAGAAACATCTTCCCTCAAAAATCACAGAAATACATTTGTTTACTCTCAATATGAATTAGTGTGTAATGTGATCACATTCATTAAATTCCCAGTGATAAAAAACCCCTTCCGAAGAAAAATTTACACTCGGGATAATTTTTTTGCGTAAAGTGTCCCCTTGGTCGAAAACCCCTTCCACAAAAAAATCACGAAAATACGCTTGTTTACACCCGGGATGGTTTTTTATGTAAGATGATCACATTCATCAAATTCCCTGCAGTCGAAAGCCCCTTCCATAAAAAATCACAAAAATAAGCTTGTTTACATCCCAGACAGTTTTTTTTGTGTAAAATGATGCATCCATTGAATTCGCGGCAGTCGAAAACCCCTTCCACAAAAAATCACGAAAATACGCTTGTTTACTCCCGGGATAGTTTTTTATGTAAGATGATCGCATCCATCAAATTCCCCGTGGTCGAAAATCCCTTACAGCAAAAAATCACGAAAATACGCTTGTTTACACCTAGGATAATTTTTTGTGTATAGTGACGACATCTATTGGATTCTCCGCGGTCGAAAACTCCCTCCATCCACTGAAAAATGACGGAAATACGCTTATTTACTCCCGGGATAATTTTTCGTGTAAAGTGAGCGCGTCCATTGAATTCCCTGTAGCCCAAAAATTCCAATAAGGGTACCGGTTTAATTGAAACTGCAAAAAAATTAGTTGTGCATTTTGCTGCAAAAAAATTTTTTTTTGAAGCTGTAAGTATTATATAACAAAATTGGGGAATTTGGCGTTTCCGGGACATTGGACCACCATATAATTGAATTGAGGCCATATTTTAAAAAAAATTAAAAATCGCATTTGAGATTGCACCCCCAAGATGCTTATAGGCCGAAGTATGGAGCTTGGATATGGCACACCCATTGCGGGGCGTGGTGGAACTGGGGGCCCCTAAAAAGTGCCTTTTTTGCATGATTTTGGGGCCCCACCGAGCACCACTTGCAGATAGAGGCGAAATGACAAAAGACACCCCATAGTTTGCCCCTATGCCCGAAATTATGAAAAAAAACCCGAAAGCTCTAGCTCTTACCGTTTTTGCTCTAGAGGGGGGACATAAAATTTGGGGGTCAAATATATTATAGGTTGACGCTATCGCGCCACCTAGATTTTTGAACATTGAACAGAGATCTCATAAATCTGAAACTATCACTTTATATTCTTCGTCAACCTTATAACTTTTATCTCTAATTTCTTGTTCCAAAAAAACCCAAAAATCCATACTCTCTCGTTCCCCCGGGTGCCAAAAATTGAGCGCCTTTTTGAGACGCTTTGAACGACGAACGTTCCAAACGGCGGGTTAAATAGCCCAAACGGCTCTTCTTCGATTGAACGCCGGTCAAAACTAACGGGAACTGGATCAAACTCCAAGACCAAACACCCAAAACCAGGGTTGTCAACGTCATGTTCGGTGCCACTTGTTGCTCTTTAAACGTATCGAACAGTTCGACCATGTCGGCTGCCATGCCCAAAAAGACGAGCAAAATTTGCGACAAGTGATCGCGTGATATGTCGCCCCGTGGTAAGACCCAGCGACCCAGAATAAGTACAAGCATCATGGTTTGCTGCAGGAATTGGACCCACATGTCCTCCTTAATCATTGGTATAACCAGTCCGATCTGTGAAAAAAAAGTTAGGCGCGCTCCACATTTCCGAAATCTTTTCTACTCTAATTTTTCCAGGTTTTCTCAGAAAAAATCGAGACAGTTTTCAGTTCATGCTTTTTCTATCAACGTTTTTATGATTGACTCTTCCTATAGTCTGTTTTTTGTAAAATGCCTCCAAAATGAAAAATGACGCAAATATTCAGTGACTTGAAAATCTTCTACATGAACCTTTTGCTGAAGAATTTTTTACTCAAAAAATTTGTGGTTGCACCTTGAGTGTTGTCACACATTTTCAGTTCTATATGACGTACCGCTTGACAGAAAATGCAGAAAACATATACTAGTACTTGCTTTCCAGATTTATTATTTGGAAGCGTTTTAAGAAAAACAGATTATAAATATTTTCATTGTTTTAATCTGCCATTTGTTGCACTCGTTTTGTTTATTCATTCTTGTTCTTTCATTTGTTCTTATTACTATTAATGTTTGTCTATAGTCTTTTTCTCCCAAATAAACCCTGGAAAGAAAAAAGATGTTCATCATGCAGATAATAAACAACACGCGTACGGGGCCGACTCTTTTATTAGATTGACTGTAGCAGTCAGAACTAAAATTTGTTTATCCTTATCCTTATCCTTATCCTTATCCTTATCCTTATCCTTATCCTTATCCTTATCATTATCATTATCATTATCATTATCATTATCATTATCATTATCATTATCATTATCATTATCATTATCATTATCATTATCATTATCATTATCATTATCCTTATCCTTATCATTATCCTTATCCTTATCCTTATCCTTATCATTATCCTTATCATTATCCTTATCCTTATCCTTATCCTTATCATTATCATTATCATTATCATTATCCTTATCCTTATCCTTATCCTTATCCTTATCCTTATCCTTATCCTTATCCTTATCCTTATCATTATCCTTATCCTTATCATTATCCTTATCCTTATCCTTATCCTTATCTCCCAACCCAATTTCCCAGCCCAAGCCAACTCAACCCAACCCAATCTTCCAACCCAACCCAATATTTTTATCTCCCAACCATCTCCCAACCCAATGAGTACGCATATCTTATTCATACTCTTCATTCATGTTCTGTTTCTCTTCTTTTTTCATTTTCTTTGTATTTCCTTTTCCTCTATTTTGTTTCACTCATAAGCATGACGAAATTCCCCATAATCAACAATTAATGTCTACTTTGATGTCACCAAATTCGAAGTCCGCTTGTTCTCCGACGTTCGATTCTATTTCGCACCTGGTCATGTTTTCTTTCCTGGATTCACTTTCCTGGATCCTTAGTTTGCAAACGTGCAATTGCAGAAACCATATGGCCGGTACCACGGCGCACAAGAAAAGAAAGACGCTGGGGCAAAACCTTCAACGAATACATCATAAAAGTTATCACGAGTAAATTGAACTGAATTGACAAGACGCTGCAAAATTACTGTAGCTCCCATTGTAGAATAACGGTTCATATTCCTTACAACAGAATGAGTGCACACTATGTATCGGCAGAAATGATAATCTAATGGAAGTCAACCAAATTTCAACCGAACTTTAGCCATTCATAACTGCGTCAATAATAAAAGCACATCATTTTTGGATAGATCTCAAACAGGTTTATCGATTGATCGCCAATTTTTTGCATTTCGGGGTAGAAAAATCTCTCCTGCCTTGAAAAATCACTATTTGAGTGGGTTTAAACACCTATTTGGGATGTGAGATCAATCACCTATAAATTCTTTCTGGGCGAGATAAAATCACTACAAGCCCCAATGCCGAAGAGTAGTGCGCACCTTGTTGACACCAGATCTATTTGCCTTATAAAAAACGTCCAGAACCATTTGCAGAGAAATTGTGTCCTGGAACTTTTCTCACTGTTTCACAATTTACTCACCACGTCGTTTCTTTGCCTTGCCTTTGGTGTATGATCAAACCCCCTTCGACGAATAAAATAATTAAAAAAAGGGCCAAAAACCAATAAATTTCGTCCACATAAATGGTGGACACGCGCCAAATGGCCACCAAACCGTGCAACGCGAACAACAACCTGGCCGACAATGCCCGCACCACTTTGGCGATGGGCGTCTTCAAGACTTCGGCCGCCCTGTCGTTAGCCATCATTCCGGCTATAGAGGATTTTTGGGAAATCTGAAAAGAAAAAAAAATTCTACTCCTCGACCGTGTTCAAAAAGCCTAATTCAATTTGTTAGCTTTGAGAGAGGACGAAAGCTAATTTAAAAAGCTAATTGAGCTAAAATTTCAGTCACGTGACCTAGCTTTCTTGTCACGTGACCACAGAAACTACATGCTTACTGCTATCTTTTCCATGGTCGAATTTGCAGTGTTATTTTGATTGGAGACCATCAAACCCAAAGCTGCTAGATCGTAGGGGCTCAATTTGCGGAAAAAACAATTTGATGCTTGATCCTTCGCCGGTGTCCCTGGTTTCTTTTTGGGTTTAGCATATTTCATGGTCGACGGTAATTTTCATTAAGGGCGAAAAAGTTAGCCTGATGAACAAGAAAGAGACACTGGAAAAAATGATTCTAGAGTTGCTTATACTTGGTTACAGTGAAAAACAAAGGCCCCCGGGAGTAATGGATATTGGCGGCGGGGGGCGACGTCGGAAATTCAAAAGAAAATTTATTCGTGATTAGTTTTCAATACCAATTCGCCGACAAATTATTCAAACTGGGAGGAATACCTAAAGTGCTTGTTTTAGGGGAAACATTGACGACAGGGTGTGTTAGAGAAAAACTGAACAGTTAGCACAGATCTTACAAGAAAAAATTGCCGTTCTATGACGTGCTACCGTTATAGTAACTAGAGTTGATCCGACTTCCTATAATTCTTGTATTAGGTACTCTTTTTATTTATATCACGATTACAAAGCCCGCACTTTTATAAAATGGTTGCAAATTTGAAAATGAAAAAATTGGTACTATCGTCAAAACTTGTATAAAGTTTTTATTCATTCCGACAATTATTGAAAAAAGTTAAAACAAGAAACAAGTATTCGCAGAAATTTCTAATTTTGACTGGTTTGAGTTTGGCAAAAAAATCGTAAAAATGTGAAAATATTTTTTTTCCAATTTTATAGAAGCATTAAGAAAAACCGGCTGTAGAAAATGGTGGCTCAAGAATCTAAAAGAGGATTGTAATACCTCAGTCAGTCGGACTAGAGTATTCGGCTATGTTCATCATAGTTTTTCATGTTGAAATTTTCTTTTTATCTAAAGTAAAATTGGCCTTTCTTATTCAAACCCGTTGCCTATTTATGTGTAAATTTAGTTCGGCTATAGCATAATCTAAGTGTAAAATTCATTGGATCCTTCAGACTTTATTTTTCCTTTAAATTTTTGACATTTTTGGATTCCGCCAAATAATTATCAATGTGAAGCCATAGAAATTATTGCTTTTGTAACTAATCAATTCATGAATATCAAATATGCACTAAGTTTTGGTATAAGATCTGTTCTGGTTACTGCAATAAGCACTTTGACGGATCGTTATCGAGAATAAAAGAAAAAGCATATGTTTACTATTCAGTACGAACGATTTTGATTTCTGGTCAGGCATTTTTATGATATGGTTTACATAATATAACCAATAGTATACTGCTGGCAATTTTTAATTAATAATGAAGTTAAATTTTTCACAGAAAAGCAGTAATCCACTGTATTTTTGTACTGTGAATTGGAAATGGCTCCAGCCAGATGCTGTTCACTATGCGAAATAGTCCAAAGAAATTTCACTCAAAATCTAAACAGCATCTACTCAGTCAAAAGAATAGGAAGTAACGTGTTTTTTTAAACAAGACTTGGGGTCATCACGTTGGTATGGGATTGGCTAAATCCTACAATGTATTGGCTAAACACGATCAATTTTCACTATTTCAAGGAACTGTCACACATTTGAAGATTGCACGGACATGTGCAAGATCCTTTGCAGCTGATCAGATGACAGACACGTTTCTGCGTGTCAGAATTTTTCAGTCATCACACTCAGCAATAGAACTTCTTCCGTATTCTACTTACTCAATTAGAATTTGCGAAATGCGAATATAGAACTGGTTGGCATGAATGATCGGAGGTTTTAGCCCCACTAAGAAAGAGACCTTTTGACTACGTTTTGCAGATGTATTAACAACCAGTCAGTAATTTGATACATATCTTACAGTATGATCACATTATATGATGTGCAAGAACGAGTGATGCATACCTTACAGTATGATCGCATAACATGATGTTGTTCTAGAACATTCTGTGATTTTCCGTGATACTAAGCTGTGTTGTTTTGTATATTCATTCATTCATTTATTGTACCTTTTAATACTCTGATGTTATATGTTGTGTTAGTTAGCCTTATTAAACTTGGCTACTTACCAGCTAGTATTCCAAATGGATATTTACCAATTATCCTGAGGCTAATCTATTTTCAACTTAGTCCAGTAATTGTTCAAGACACAACATAATTCCTACGTAATATCTCATTTATTAGGTCCTTGCTTACATTCACTTCAATATAAGAAACGCACATCCCCTACAGTAAGAAAAGTATGAAAAAATCAGTTTACTGCTAAATACTGGACTGCTGTCTGTCTTGTATGTAAAAAATGGTGTTGACTGTTGACTATGTTGGGTCCGTGAAAAGAGCCCATATCCCCAGTGACCTACCAAGGCGAACAATAATTCTTTATTACAAAATATGGCAAACTGGACTTCGTTCGCTAGATTTCAATGATACCTATCAAAAACATGATTTAAAATCATTATCTTCGTTTTTGATGAAATTAGAGGTGTTTCAAGTTTGATTAAATTTGGCTGGCCTATGTCGGATTTTCTTCGCTGATATGTACAACCAGGCTCCATATGTAGCTTCTCAATTCCCCTATTTCGTTGGGAAACTTAAATTGCCACTTTTCGTAAATTTTGATTGGTAACTCGACTATGATAGGGGTATGATTCTCCACATATTCTACCATGATTTGGTGAAAATCGCTCATGTTGATACAACAACTATTGAGACTATAGTCTGTTTTTCTTGAAATGCTTCCAAATAATGAAAGTGGAAAGCAAGTAGTATTTCGGATTTTTGCGATTTTCTGACAGACAATATATCATAAAAGACTGGAAATTTGTGAGCATACTGACCTTACCTTTACCAATTTTTCGAGTGAAAAATTTTACAGTAATAACTTTATGTAAACGATTTTGACGACAGTTCTGATTTGTGTCACTTTTCTATTTGGAAGCATTTTATAAAAAAACAGACTATAGACTAACTGTTTCGGGACCAATATTAAACAATTTTTTTCCATATGTCACCCGGTCCTACAACGATTCGGCAGTGAAGAAGAGCCAATGAATTCTGACCAGTGTCTAATTTTCCACGGATCAATCTCACACAGGTTCATGCCAACGAGTGGTTTTTGGGTGTATCGAGAACAACAAGCGAAATTTGATGTAAAGGATACTGAGCTCCACGTTTTGCTTACCTCAAAATGAACACGTCTGTGAATGTTTCCGCCAAAACGTGGAACAAACATTACAGCCTATAAGTGTCTATAAATTATGACATAGAAAAATACGTCGGGTCCTTGTACTTCTGTGACTCACGTCAATGTGAACCTCCCTATATAGCATACTGAAAATTATTGAGACTACCTACTGAATCGATCTTTAGTTTTATCTATCGAGAAAAATCGAATATATTTTAATCATTTTAATGTATCAAAAGCATACGATTAAATTATTCGCGAAGAAGCGCACATATAATTCCGTCTGTTTTTTTTTAACTTTTGCGGATACACTTAGCCGGAAAGGCAGGCTTTACAGGACTATACAGTCATATAAGTGCGCACTTTATATGAGAGGTGCTCTTTAAGTGCTTTTTTACCGCCTAGTCCAGGTCGCATTCTAAAAGCTGGCATCTGCCTGACAAGCAGGACTTGTTCGGCTACCGACCTCATAATAGAATAGGCTCACCTCCTCATTCGCCGCACTATCACCAAGATGCTAATTGGGCTGAGTAGACCCCGGCAAGCAGCATTCCAAGCACGTCTACACAAATTTATCTACCCCGAGAGGATGGAAGGCTGTGTCTGTCTGGGCCAGCTACCAGTGATTCAATTTCGAGTAACACCCAGAATCCATCCTGGTCCTTGAGACTATAGTAGTCGGTGGCAATAAAAACTAGATCAAGACAGCCCAGTCTGTTTTTCTTGAAACGTGAATCAGAAAATTCAAAGCTTATTTCATATTTTAACGGATTTTTGATGAAAATATATAATAGGACCGAAATTTCCCGACCGCATTCAACTGACCTATGAGAAGTACAATTTTCCGAGTGAAAAACAGGAAAGTTTCCTGTAAGCGATATTGACCAGGGTGATAATTTCGGTAATTTTTCAATTCACGAGCATTTATAAAAAACAAATGATGTACACTTTAAGAAACCATTCTACGGAGAACAATCGAAAGGCACGCGAGTTTTTTCGTTACGTAGATAAAACAGTAATCCAAGGAAAATTGGATAACACAAAATTTTATGATAGAAAAAAGATAGGTATACTTTTCGGATAGAAATTCAATTACTTGAGGATCATCAATCGAATTACGGGGTTTTTGAAGCAAAAAGTAGAAAATTCAGCATTAACTAAATCGGTTTCAACGTTCAGCCCAGTCCTGAGTATTTCAAATTGAATGAATGCCCTTTTACGAAACTCGATAAATCGACCGTTAAATCTTCAGGTTTCCCGGTGATAGTAATGACCGGTGATAGTGCTAAAGGGAACGATTTTCTGATGGAAAAGGCAATAAATACACAATAGGATTGATAAAAAAGAATAATTTGATATTAATGTGCTGAAATAGTGTGAAAATACTCATGACATGTGACTTGTATTTTGAAAATTTTGCCAATGACATTCTGTATACAGCAATTGAAAGGTGTGAAATTTATAAATGCCACATTTTTTGTCATTATCAAAGGTTCGAGGCCTGAAATATGAGAAAACTGTGTTGGCGTATAAGGCTTTTAATACAAATGTGAATCATTTTTTTTGCTGAACATTTTCCTGGAATAGATTTTGGAATGACATTAAAGAAAACCGCAAATTTTTTTTTACGAATGTGGATCTATAGTCTATCCATTTCCAAATGAGCCTCGAAAAACAACATAATCCATGAAAATCGGCGCGCAGTCAGTAAACCTGCATCGTAAGCCGAAATGTTTTTTCCCAATTTGTCCGCCAGTTTTCTACAGTCAACTCGAGACATATAGGCGCCGGTCTTTTGCGCATTATGGAGGTTGTTAACTATTTGCATGAACACTTTTCTGCGCGCCCGCCGAGGTTCGTTTGAAAAAATGGACTATTTGTTACCTGTTAGATAGATTCACCGGGATTCTAATGGGTAAGAAACAAGTTGTCCAAATGTTTCGTTGGATTCATGAAAGTGAACCTGAAAGCGGTGAAATGAGTAAGGGAGTAAAGTACATAAGGTATGCACATAGTGCTTGATCGCATTTCATTTTCAAATGATCATGAGTAAGGTATGATTATAGACTTCTCAAGTCGTGATATAAAAATAGAGTATTTATAGAATAATCCTAACCATCTTCAATATTGTTTTCTCCAGAAATTGTTCCTTATTTTATTGTCGATTCATCTGTTTTATGTACAAGTGTAGCTTTATAGTCAGTAATCAGCACGCAAAGCAGATTTACTGTAGGAAATTCTGTACTAGAAGAATCTCCCTGCCTACAGACACAGAGGGGGAAGAGGAAGCTTCTATTCTACTCGCACGTAATTAGCCTACGATAGCCATTTTATCGTTGGACTAAGCTAAAGCTGAAGTGGGCTTATTGCTCGTTCATCCAATACGGATAATAATCATCATTTAGCAATCACTTGGATATAATGGTAGTGACATTGGAGCAGATCGAATCCGTAAGTTCTTCCAGGAATCTTTGCAAAGGTTTAAATGTGCAACTTGAAAAAAATTTGTTTGAAAAGAGAAATTTTTGGTTGCTCACTCTACAATTGATACATTCGCTTAATTTTTTCAGAAAATCGATTTGTAAGCTTTCATCGAATTGGCGTCAATTTTAGACTTTTGAATTTCATGAGTTTTTGAGCAAAATTATGAGAAGGTTGGCAAGACTAACTTATTCGGAGCATACCGTCGGAAAGAATTTTAAGGCTTCTTAAGTATTGAAATTGCATTTTTCAGCGTACTTTTCTGCAGCACTGTTTTTTTCGCAGAGACCCTTTCGCCATTTGTCGAAAGAGGTCAAAATTTTTTTCGCTATTTTTGCCATATCGTTTTTTTCGCTTAAACTTATCAACATATGCTTTATTTATGCATTTTTGAGCTTTTCTGAACATATTCATGCTTCTGCAGTCATTAATTTATCAAAAATTGAGAAAAAACATTTTAATTTATGGGTCAGTCAGATTATGGTAAAAATTGATTAAAATTCATAGTAAGAAAAAGGTTAGCAAAAAATAAACCGAGGAAAACCTAAATTGCATTCAAATTTGACGGCTGGCGTATCTGTGCTCAATCAAAATGAAAAATCATCCTGATATTCAAGAATGGTAGAGCATGAATCCTTCCAGGACTGATTTCATGATTTAAAATAAGATTTTCCCGGTTGTTTTTAGCCTGCTAACCAGCTAAAAAATGAGATTGAAGTCAACGATCGACGATGTTTCATAAATTTGGGCGAAACAACAAAATTCATTAATAGACTTTCGGCGCTAAGCGCCGAATTTTTTTGGAACTTTAATACTAGAACGCTGAAAAATTAATCTTTACGACATTTATTTCCTTGCTAAGTGGTCTAATTTTTCATTCAACTTTATCATTCTTCGTAGTCAGAAAAATGCTAAAAATCATATTGAAAGTATGCCACTTAATTTTTAAAATCAGGAGAGCAACCAAAAATTTGAATTATTCAATCAGCAATATCTGTCACTGTCCCCAAGTGATGGTTTTTCAATCATTTGCCGAATGCAAAAAAAAATTATTTATTTCCCTACTTTTATTCAGTTTTCAGTTTCAGTCGTAATCTTGGTTTTACATTTTTGTCTAGTGTCTTTTGATTGTTTGTTATTTGGTAAGTTTATAATATATGTAAATAAATTCAAAATAACCTAGGTTTGGTTCCAATAGTTTTGATTTGTCAGTTCAGCCCCTTGACACAAAGGCAAACATTTATCCGTAACATTCTGATGTTTTAAAGCTATAAACATAAGCTAGGGCAACGTCTTCTAATCACGCACTAGAAATTACACCAAGAATTAAAAATTATTTTTAAAATCTTTGGTATTTTCTATTTTAAAATGCATAAAAATGCATCTCCAGGCAGGAAAGTCCATAACCCAATCAGGTCATACGTGAGGCCCTTAATTGCACTGTGCGACTTGACGGAAAAATATTTTTGCACGGCACAGATCCTCAGGGTCAAATTTTCAGGTAGGAGGGGTAAAGTTAAAATTTAGTGGCGATAGTGTAGCTGAATTTCCACTAAACACGCCATTTTCCCAAAAATTCGGCAACCAGTGACGAATTTCTAGGACTTCAAGTAGGAATAAAACCCCCCTCATATCTCTCCCTTCCCTAAGATGCAGTCTGTTGCACTGCCCGAAATTTGTTTGATGTTTGCAGAATAACTCTGGGTTCCTCGTTCAGCTACCGATTTGAGATCATATATTTGATTGGGGGAACCCCCAACCTTATTGTACCTAGTAGGTATCGAAATGTTAGGAGTTGAGGATGAGACCTTTTAACTCGAAAAAATCGGAAAAATAGTTTTTTGACGTTTTTAGAGAAGATTTTCGGAATATTCGTCTTTTTTCAACTGTTTTGGGGACCCTAACATTTTGGGAAACTGGATATTTCCACCCCACAAATTTGAGGTTGACTCCCCAACTGATCCGGCCTCTTACAGATTTGATTGACATTCGTATTGTCGTTGTCTCTTCTGTTCGTTTGTCTGTTCTACCTAAACGTGTAGTTGGAGCGGAATTAAAAGTACCCCCAAAATTTCATCTTTCGTGTCAAGCAGAGGTCCCCAAGGTCAGATTTTTCAGGTAGGGGTAAATTTGAAAATTTTTGGGGGTAGTTTAGCTAAATGTCTACTAAACACTTGATTTTGCCCCAAAATTAGGCACCCAGTGATCAATTTTAAGGACTTTAGGTAGGGGTAATATCCAGAGCACCCCATGGGGGTATGGGGGGGGGGGTATTACCCCTGTCTTAGATTTGGAAATTCATTTACTACCCCCATAAAAACAGGTCACTATAGCAAAAAATTTTGGTAGACCTTATCCTCTCCCCAGTAGGTTATAGTAATTCGAGAAAAATTGCACAATGTGTGATTCTGAGGAATCACTCACTGCTCTTTTTGACACATTTACTGAGCAAATGATAATGGGAAAGTATGCAACTTCTGTGCCACATAGCGATTTTTAGGAAAGGATATCAGCACATTAATATATACTACTTGTAGGAAATCATTTATATATAATTGGGAGATGAAATAATGACTTATGTATACGTGGTTAATCAAAAAATCGCCCGTTGCATGATTGGGAGCTGGAAAATGGAGTTGAAATAGTAAATGTTTTTTCACTGTAAAAAACATAAAGTAGTGGCATTATTCATTTTTGTGAGTCCTATGTAGTGAGAGTATTACACCACCCCCCTCCTCCGCAAAAAAGTTGGGAGCATAAAAAAAAGGTCACGGCATATTTCAAGTACTACCCTTAAAATTTTCGGTTTTACACCTACCTGAATTTTGGACCTTGGGGACCTCTGGTAATATCCCCCTCACACCCCTCCCTATGGGGTTGTCTGCTGTCAAGCATCATCAAGGTATCAAATAGCTTTTCTGTGAAGACATCGTTTTTCCCTCAAACAGTATTTTTTCTGCACCCGGCTTTCTGCACAGTGCAGAAAAGCTAAAAAGTTTCTGCACTGCGGTTTTCTCCTGTTAGCACTGTTTTATTCCCCCGGGTCTTTTCCTCAAATGGGGGAAGGAGTAAAAAATTTTTCCCCCATTTTCCCGAAGTCGTCTTTCGCTTAAAAATGCTCATATAAGCTTTATTTATGTGTTTTTGAGCTTTTCAAATCTTCTGGTGTTTTTACAGCCGTTAATTTATTAAAATTGAGGAAAAAATTGAAATTTTCAATTTTAAATTCTTGTCTACAAGCATTGTGGAAGTGTGAAACAAATTTTCCAGCAAAATATCAAAGAGCATAATGACTTTGAATTACATGAGAAATCGACGGTATAGTGGGGGACGAAAAGTGAGAGCCGAAAAAAGATGTTAATCTTTCCGCCGCGTAGTACCGGAAAAAATGCATTCTGCAACGCTGGAAAATCAATTTCCGAACATTTATTTCAAGAATTAGATTCGAATTTTGTGTTCAAAAGTCCTAATTTCCAGTATTTTATTATTTGAAAAATTTTAAAACCAGTCATTTATTCGTAAACTCTCATGAACTTGGCCGAAAAGATATGAGTAAGAAAAGCAGAAATTTCCGAAAACTACTTCCATGAAACTTTTGAATTGATTTTACGTTAAAAAAGGAATAATCGCAGAGGTCCCCAAGGTCCAAAATTTAGGTAGGGGTAAAATCCTAAATTGTAAGGGTAGTACTTGACAAATGCCGTACGCCATGCCGTGACTTTCTTTTTTTTGCTCTCACCTTTGTTGTGGAGGGGGTGGTATACCTACTTTCACCACAAAACAATTCTCACACTCATTTACAACTTACGAAAATGAATAATGCCCCTACTTTACGCTTTTTACGGTGAAAAAACATTTACTATTTCAATCCTATTTTCCAGTTCACAATTATGCAACTTGAATGTAGTAAATTATACGCAGAGAATGGTCACACTTTGAAGATTGTCGTATCAACTGATTCCTGCACATTTCAAGAATCGGGCGCAACATACTTTTGGAAACTTCAGCATCTTCAGGAGTATGAGCTTATTCTATCACTGACAAGGGTTGTAGCAGTGCTTCCAATTGAAAGTGCTGATGCCGAATGTGCCTTTAGTATTATTAATCCCATTAGATTATGAACCACGAGTCTGAAACCAGGTCCCACTCCTGATCCACGTCAAAGGACCTCGCATGTCTCAACTCATAGCTAGTGATGGACCGATGGCCAAAAATTTGCCATCGGCCGATGCCGATGCATCGGCCAGGTTCACCGATGGCATCGGCTGTAACATGTACAAAATGCAGCCTGAAGTTGCTACACTGTAGTAGATTTAAAATTATTATGAATTATTCACCAAGTTCTACTGATATTTTCAACATTCAATAATTAGAAACATTTCATTCATCAAATTTGTCATCAACAAAGGCATCTGTTGTACTACCTTCACTTTGATTGCTGAGTTCACTAGAAGCTTCTTCAACTTCAGCTTGTTTTTCCAGTTTGTACCATTGAATCCAATGTCAGCAATAAACGGGATCTTTTTCCACTTCTAGCATTTTTTGTTTTTTAAAATGGTCATTCACTAGCTACTGACCCAATTGGAGCTGATAAAAATTTCATGGCAAGCTAAAGAAATTTTTTCATAATGAAACTTATTTTCAACTGCACACTATTTTGACTCACATTAGCTAATTCTGGTTTTGTTGCAGCATTTTTCTTCCATTATCCTAGTAATCTATTTCAAAACAATGGCTTTTGCTTGCTCAAATGTTGACATTGCATATTTTTCGGGCTACAGCTCATCTTCAAATGAACTTGCAATGGCCAAATAGTGCCTGAAGTTGGTTAGTTTTGTGTAAACGCTCGAATTATTTACATTAGTATTAATTGTGGCTTACTGAGAAAGTTTGGAGAATGAGATTGAAGATTCATCCAAATTTTTGAACCATATTTTCAGAAAAGCGTTGATTTTGTTATTTTTGATCGGCAACCATTCTAACCAAAGCTAGTTCAGCTTTGTCTTCTGCTTGAGGATCACGGAAAGCCTAAATTATTTAATTTTGATTTGTATGATCAATATGTGTTATATTTCAAATTTCAATCCATCCTTTAAATCGAGGATCTAGTAAAGATGCCAAAGGATGAAGTCTATTGTCTTCAATGGGTTTAAAGTGGGCTCGATTATCATTTCTATAAAAATATTGATTCATTTTTCCCGACAATTCCTCCTTTAATGAATCCAATCCAGGAAAGTTGAAATATGGATTGAGTGGCGTAAAATTCTTAATCTACGATTCTTTAATTTATGTTTTTCAAAAAAATTAAGGCACAAAATCTAGCTTACTTTTTTTCTTCAGCTATTTCTTCCGAAATACGGGCGTTTTTAGATTCATAGATTTTTACAGTTTCTGCTAAAGATTTTAACAAATTTACAAGCTGCCAAAACATAATTATTTAAGGTGTGGATACATTATACATGTATTGAAGTATATTCTTACTGCCGTAACTAAAATATCCCATTCGTAGCTTGTCAAATTCTTGTTATTTAGTTCATCAATGGTAACAAAGGGCAAATATGCCAGAACAACCATTTTCACAAAAAAATAATGTTATTTACTAAAGTGACTGTAAAATATATATGTGAACAATCTGTTTTTAAGCATAAGCACCTGCATTCATTGTAACCAAAAGTTGCCAAACAATCGGCCATTGGCATTGGCATTGGAAGAATTTTAAGAATATAATGTTTTTCTTCCCAAGGGGTGATTTTTGGATTAATCACATACTTACATAACTCATTATTTGATCTCCCAATTATATATAAAATCATATTCTACAAGTAACACATATAAATGTGCTGATATCCTTTCCTAAATGGCACAGAAGTTGCATACTTTCCCATTATCATCTGCTCAGTAAATCTGTCAAAAAAACCAGTGAGTAATTCCTCGCAAGCACACATAGTGCAATTTTTCTCGAATTACTACAACCTACTGAGGAGAGGATGAGGTCTACCAAAATTTTTTGCTATAGTGAGCTGTTTTTACGGGGGTAGTAAATGAATTTCCAAATCTAAGACCGGGGTAATACCCCCCCCCATACCCTCCCATGGGGTGCTCTGAATAATCGCTTCAAAAAGTTTCGAGACTTGACGTATTGATCTTTCTCAAAAAATGTGTCAAGGAGAAAATGTGAATTTTCATGAAATATCAAGATAGAATATTGGAGATTACCAATTAAAACTTGAGATAATATGTTTAGGATGATGAAAAGTATTATCAAGTGATAAGTAGAGGTAGACATGCTAAAAGCCGCGCCTGAGCGAGGTAATACATATGATTATCGAAGTTATAACCGGCGCGAAGCGCCAGAAAATTTCCGGATTATGACCTTCTAAAATGCATCTTTTCTGTATCCGAACGCCAAAATTTTCTTCCTTAAATGCTGAAAATGCCCTAATTTTTCCGCTTTACCGAATTTTTTCCCCAAAAAGCACGATTTTAGGGAAAACGGTGCCTGTTACGACACTATAATAGTGAATATGGGAAAAAAACAAATTAAATGTGCAATTCAATGTTAAATTTGAACGAATTTATAGTTTTTTGACTAGACATTTTGAAGTCTTAAAATAAAAAACATTGATTTTAAAATTTCAGAATCAATGACTGACACATTATGGAAGAATATATGTGATCAAACTTATGATTCAAAAAATTCTGCACTAGTGCAGAAATCACAAAAAAAAATTCTGTACGAGGCAAAAAGTCTGCACTGTGCAGAAAAAACACTTCCCTCAAATAAATTATTTTGTGTGAAAAAAATTTGGGTATAGTTCTCATTGTGGAGAAAAATCTTGATAGTTAAGACCCAAAAAAGCTTTGGTGGACTTTAAGATGTAAAAATTTCATTTTCCGCCAATAGTTGCTGGTTTTTATTATACGCGGCCCTTAGCGTATCTAATTCCGCTTATTGATTAACCTCTTCAACAGTTTCTGTCAGTTAAATTGGATCATTTTTTTAAATCGTTAATAGTCAAAATTTTGTCGAAAATTGAGATTCATCGTCAATCTTCACAATTTTTTTCTCTCTTGCTTGGAGTTTTTCAAACGTTTTAAACCTTTATGAAATGGGACTTGGGGTTATCTAATAAAGAGAATGAAAGTACCTGTAATCAGCTACTCCGCTATATCATCTAATCAGGCCGAAACCTTAGGTAAAAATAGTGTACAACAGTTCGGTCTGTCCCAATTTGAACATTCAATCAACTGCTTTCGTTCTATAGAACTGCAGAGGATCAGACAACTCTCTGAGCTCAGACAACTTCCAATCAACGGGTAATAACGAGAAACCAGGCCGAGAATGGAGTTGTAAATGTAGACTTGCGCGCAGGGTGGTACTCCAGAAATCCGGGTCCTAACCTGCGTTCCCTCCGCTGCGAAAAATATAACAATTGTCCAATCAGTGGGGGACATTGTATTACCGGGCTACTCGCTCCACAAAAATATAAATCAATAATAAAATATAACAAATGACCAGTCAGGCCGCCGATTTATCTTTAATAAAATAAACACAATGACCAATTACATGAACGAACCGCCCTTTTATGCACGTCGTCCATGCGAATCGGCGTCGATGCAATTCGCGTCGACTTGGCTAATTTTCATAACCTGGAGATACGTGAACTTTTGCATCGAAATGATGAAAGCATTATTCTGGACTGTAAATCTAAAGCTTCTATTATGGAATAATTGTTGTGAAGATTTAATTTTTCAGCGTTCTACAATGTAAACTCGGGAATTTTTCTGACGCTGCATGCCGAAATAATAAATAAATAAAATCCGATGATTCTAATCAGAATCACAGTTAAATTTCCAAGGAATCTATCGTTTCATGCTTTCAACCATTGTATAACACCGATTGTGCCGTTTATTAGCATAATGTGACTGACCTGATCAAAATTTTATCTGTTTTTTCACCACTTCGAGAACATCAAAATGTTTTGGTATGCTCCTAAAACGCATAAATAAAGCATCCTTAGTCAAAATATATATAAACCTTTTCATAAATGTAGAAAATTTTCGGAAAATGTGAACAAAACTTATGGGCATGGTTCACATGTGGAAAAAATTTTTGAAGAAAAAATTGGTGATCGAAGGTCGAACATGCATACATGCACACAGGGTATGGACAGGGTATGGATTTAACCTACCCTAAAAAATTTGGCGGATGTTTACTATAGGCCAAAAATTTGGCAAAAGTTCACAATAGGCCAAAAATTTGGTAAAGTAGAATGCAACAAACATTTTGAAAAGATTAGATTACAAAAAAAGATCAATTTGAAACACAGCTTATGATTAATGTCAGCAAACAACTTTATTGAATAATTATTGATACAAAAGGCAATAAATGTTCATTTTAAAGTAAAAAAATTACTATATACCTGATTCCTGCAAAAAAATTACTAAAAGGCAAATTTTGGTCATTTTCTATACCCTGGGACCCCTGACCGTGTGCATGTATGCGAACATGACCTTTTGGTTGATCTGAAGAGGTTATGATTTATCTATTATATGACGAAATAATCACTCTGCACTACTTTTGAAGTGAAAAGTGCATGGCTTTTTTCCGTTTTCCCAACGAAAAAAACTTTCTACCGCTTGCTGACTTCCTTCCTAAAATTTTGCAAGATCAGCTATCCTCTCTTCCTTAAAGGGTTTTTTACGCCTGTCCTCAACTGTTCGGAACTCTTACAGATGTGCATGTGCTATGTGCCAATGCCACCGGCTGTCTTGGTCGCCATCAAGTTGAGTTGACCTCACGGCTCGCGTCTCTCTCACTCACTTTTCTTATCTTTTCATAATGTCTCGTCAAGTGTTTTTTTCAGGCACCATTGAAGGATCTTTTATCGAGATGGCACGATGGCGTACTCGATAATGACTTGTGTGGCCATTTCATGAGGTAAGATGTCTCTACTTTGTATTTTTCGATTATCCTGATTACTGATTTGCTCAACAAACTTTCGCACCAAAATCTTTTTCCGTTTAAGTGAAATCATGTATAAAAACACGCAGAATGATCGTGAATTGTAGATTCACAGGAAAATCATCGCACAACTGTTTTTTTACTAGACAGGACAACACTTAGAATTACTGGCAAAAATACGTCACTAATAACCATGAGTGCACAATAAATGTAAAAATTTCCAAGGTTAATGATAAAGAGGTATGTGAAACACAGTAACGCCACCGTGAAAAAAGAAACTCGAGAAACGATTTATGATACCATTTACCTTCTGTAATGGGAAGCAGCGGTAATTTAATAATGAAATATCCCTCAAAGCTTGGTTATTGTATAATTGTGCTGAAAATTATGGCGAAGTTCATTTCGTCTGAAAATCAAACCTGCGTACTCCAGGATCCGCAAATCTTTGATTTTTGCTTGTTTTACTCAACAATTATGTATGTGCTACATAGGATTCGCCACCAAAAAGTCCAAATAAAGGATCTTCCCGTTTTGAAATCTTATCATTGTCGACAGCGAAGTAACTGCAGGTTGAATTCAAGGTTTCAACGTAAAAAAAGTTTTCAACTCAACTACTTATTTTGACTGAAAGAAGTTCCTGGACCCACCTCATTCAGTAAAACCACCCACGCGTTCCCTTCATTATTAGGAAATTTAATGAAAACATTATTATTCTGTGAAGGACAAACTTCATTCATGGACGGCGTCAATTCCTCTTTCCACGCGATGAATTATCTAAAAAGCTACGTACGACATCTGTTGTACAGAACAGAAAATACAAAATAACAGAAAGCACAAAATATCTGCATAGCTCGGTTAGTCTTGAACGCGCTGTATCTAATTGTGGTAGGTGCAAATCGTGATGCATAAATATAGACGTTTTCGTGACCAAAGTGCAATGTTTGTAATGAGTTTTGCAGATTTAAGCGCACCACTCACTTATCCTACAACCATTAAAAAGGAGGGAAGATTTTTGTTAAATATGATAAAAACGCGTACCACCATTCTCGTCTTGAAAATCTTCAAGGAAAAAGAAACGGCAGTGAAGATTCAAAATTTAATTGTATGTAATAGTGAGGCAATAAGGGGCTAAGCTGAATTCAATTTGATCTGGAAAACATTGCGTGTTTCAGGCGCTTAAAGCATAGTATTATCGGGAGCGTATCGCAGAAAAATATAATTTTTACCGATAATTACGCCTCGAAGTAAGTCGGTTTAATCACCATCATGTCGAATATTCCATTCTTTGGATCTCAAAAATTTAGACTTCTCGATATTCTAAAAAATGGCTTTCTTCCCGCACCGGTCCGATGTGACGCTGCTGTCATAGTAGGCAGTTTGGCCGTTCGAAATAATGCCCACGTTCGGAATTTGGTTGATTATGGAACCATTCCAATACTATTAGAAGGTAAAAAAGTTTATCGTAAGAATGGCTGCGTCCATAAATGTAATTGGGGGGGGGGGGGGGGAAGTGCTATGGGAACCCCCCAAAAAATTGTCGACCATATGGCTGGCCATTGGGCGACCGCCCCCTAGGATTTTCTATATGGTATGCTATGGGAACCCAATCCTATGGCTAGCCATATGGTAGCCGTAGGAACCCCCATACTTTTGGTCGGAAAAATACTGAAAAATGTTAATTTTTTAATAAAAAATGTCAATTTTTGAACAAAAAATGGTCAAAAATGTGAATTTTCTGGGCGCATTGCGCCATGAATACATTTTTCGGTCTTTTTAGAAAAAAATTACTATTCTTTGAACTATTTTTCGGACTTTTTTCGTGAAAAAATCGATATTTTTCCTTGAAAGACCCCTCCCCCCAAAATTTTGGGAATTACTGACCCCGCGGCCCAAAAAAAGTCGTCCGACTCCATTCAGAGCTCGGGACTCCGTTACATGTATGGTTGCGTCGCAACTATTACCGGTAGGAATGTCCATTAATTGAATATTACGTCAAAGATTTTTGGAAATTTCCCAAATTTACATCATGAACCTCGATCAAAATGGACTTTTTCTGGAAAAATATCTTCAATGTTAAATTTGAGTATTGAAGCTTGACTAGTTAATTAGTTCTTCCTATAAACATTTTATTATTAATAGATGTAATTAATCTGCCTATTCTTTAAGGTCTCAAAGATTCCGACACGTCTTTCATCGAAGCATGCCTTAAAGCACTTGAAACGATTTTTTCCACCAAAATACCCTCTGTAGAAGAACTTTATAAAGTAATTCACAATATTTTCGCTCCCAAGCTTTAGAATTTTTCGAATTTTAAGGATGATGCTACTGTGCAGTTATTGATTAAAGCAGGTAAAGAGTCAGCCAGGACTAACGAATCATTGGGGTTGATAATTATGAAAACTTGCCAGGTTATTTTATGTTGCTTTTTCTAATCAACTTCGATTTTTTCGGATTGCTTACATACCTAATTCTCTGCTTTTTCTACAGGAGAGACGTCAGCAGGATCTTCTTTTTCACCATGGCGCGATTGATTGTTTTGCGCCATTGTTGTTTAACACGGCCCTACAAGTTTGTGGATTCACCCTTTCTGAATGCTTTACATCATTGTCTGACCTATTCACTCAGGTTAAAAGCATTTCGTTGAACGTGTTATCGACTATATGTTTCAACAATGTGGCTAACTGTGAGGCTGTTGCTCGAGGTGAGTTGAATATTCACACAGTCATGGATAATGTTTTCTGAATACAGTTATAATTTTCAAAGATGTCCTGTCATGATATTCATAATTTCTGCACACCTGAAAACGTCGTCACTCTAGTTTGCCTATAAAAGGTATTCTTGTACTCCTAATGTAGACTCTTATCAGGACTTCAACGTCAAGTTCAATGCTGATGATGACTGTTCGCGTCTAATCTTTTTGAAAAATTTGACCTTGAAGAATGGTTTCGTAAACTTCGTTCTTATGAACTGCTATGCGTTTCCAAATGTACAATTTGAAAGAGATAAAATGGAATTGTAGAGTGCAAATTTGCGTTTAAGCTAGTCATATGGGAATAGCATTATTGGATCAAATTAAACGAATTTTATCCCGCGAAATAGAATTGGACGTCAGATTATCTGCTGCTAGATGGTAATGAATAAATAACGAAAAACAATTATTTTGAGTGTAATGGCACCTTCTATGGCTCCACGCATGTAACAGAGCTCTGAGGTCTGGGGGGCAAAGCGCCTTTTCATGAGTGGAGTCACCAATGGCCGAAAATTTTAGAGGGTCGTTAAAGGAAAAAAATTAGTCTTTTTCGCCTAAAACTCCGAAAACGTTCAAAAATGGTAATTTTTGTTTAAAAACCATAAAAAGATGTGCGAAATTGACATTTTTGACTGTTTTTTCGACCATAAAGATGGTGTTCCAATGAATAACAAATTTCAGCCATATGATTTTCGAATCCTGGAGGGAGTCGTCTTGTAATCGAAGATTTCTGGGATGGGGTTCATATAGTGCTCGTACCAATTACATATATAAACGATACCCTTGTCCTGCGTTGTAATCCAAATATCCCATACGTGTTTTCCGGCTTTGCCTCACAGTTTTTCTTACCTGTGTTTTTTTCATTTCAAGCATGACGTACTTGGCCAGATGTGACGCTGTTCCCATTGACGATATTTTTATCAGTAAACAAGTAGGCCTACATTTTTCGATCTATAATAAAATTCAAATTGTGAATTCTTTACCTAGTTAATTTCAGGTCATGCCTTTACTTGTCAGATGTTGTAAATTCGAAAATAACTTACTATTTTGCACGAAACGGCGCGTCGTTGCTTGCGAAACGCTGTTCTACTTGATCGAACACGATCAAAGTCTTCAATATTTGGTTAGTTGGAATAATATGTGCCTAAAAACTTTGGGCCAATGTTTGACCGTGACCGATCCGGATGCTAGTATTGAAGATGATCAGGTAAGTCTGAATCAGATTCAAGAATGACAGACATAAAAATAGAATTACGTTTACGTTATACGTTTTTGTCTGGTAGACCATATTTTTACATTAGATTTGCATTAAAGCTATCAACAATTTTAGGTTTGCCTACATGTCGTGTATCAGGATCTATGATAGAAACGCTCGGCAGAAACAACATGCACTTGAGATTCCTGACGTCCAAAATTTTCTCTATACGCTCTTCGAAGAGATGTTATTTATTCTTCAATCTGCATTCAAACTTTGCTTTAATTAAATTAGAATGTTTGTTTTCGGAAATATAACAGACATGGTGTTCGATGAACAATATTGCAGCTCTGTGAAGGGTTATCAATTTAAGTGCATTTGTTTGTTCCAAGCTTCTTTGGATGATGAAATCAGGCATGAGGTAACCACGTGTATTGATCATTATTTATACAAACTTTTTCGTAAATATGATCCACTGGGAAGCATGATTGTGTAACGTTATTTAGCATGTATCGAGTCAAGCAATGTCAAGTCAGGTCAGACAGTAAAAATATCGAGTCATGACATTATGGGTCGGGTCAAGAACCTCTGACCCGATTCTTTGCAAAATCTTCATTTTGATTCTTAAATTGTCGTAGTGAATTACGTTGATACTTGACCCGACCTATCGTTACCAGATATAGAGTGCATAACGCACATTCTCTATAGCTAATCGAACTCATCGAAATGATTATTTTTAAAATTGGTTTTTTTAGCACGGTGCTAATGAAATTGGAGTCGTGCTAATGGAAATTTTTGGACGTTAGCACGCGCGCTAATGACTGAAAGGGGAAATTTTTGAAAAAAGTCCGAAAAGAAAGTTGAGTATTTCAAAAAATTGTGGTGAAAAATCAATAATCACCGTTTTCACAAATAAAACATTCGTCAATATCTCCATTCTCTTCGTCACTTTTGTATAGATAATGACTGTGGCTCGAACCTGAATTTGCTTCGGTTCTAACCTCTTGGACACTATTTAGGTAATGTTAACAACTGTTTTTTCATATATTGACTGTATGTTTTCTAAAAAAATTGAAGTTGAAGTGCAGTTCCAGATATAATGAAAACATGTAAACTTTTATCCAAACACAACGCGTATTTAGCCATTCCTGAAAGTATTACTGTCAAACTAACTACTGAATATTTACTTGTCGGTCAACTAATCGAGTGCATAATTTAAGAATGAGCCGATTTAATTAGAATCAGGTGAGTGTCTTATTCCTTTTAAAAGTACCAGTATCAAGCATGATTTCAGGAGTTAATACGATAAGAGCATGTCATCAGAATTGACAAACTCACAAATTAGTTTGACACCATTAAAGTAACACATCTTGAAAATTGGCACAGAAATGCTGTTTAATGCCACTAAATATGCCATCAACGAAATGCACTAAACATTGAAAACGTTCATATTGAACGAATAAAAAGAGAATCACTGATACAATTACATCGATCTATTCATAATAGCTGTGCAACAGGGTGTGTCGGAAGAGATGCAATGCAACAAAAGTTCTAAAAGATAGTATTAAACAAAGTTTCATCTGTCGAGCAGTGGATTCTTTCAAAAAATTGACGTATGATGAATAGTTTTGAGCCTCACCTGCCGAAAAATTACCCCTATAAATCGTCCATAATTTATGTAGAATTATGGCATCAAAGATGTTTTTGAGATAAAATATTGTTTCACATCGTATCCCGACAAAAATTGAAATTTGAGTCGTTAAAAGCATAAGCGTAGTAACATAAATAACATGTAATATAAATAACATGACATAACATTAGTAACATATAACAATAATGTATAGTAACATCTATATAGTAAAGTAACATAAGCAGGCCCGTAACTAGGAATTTTTTTCAGAGGGGGAATCACCAAAATGTTTTGGCTTACTCAAAACTCGGCGAATGGAGGTCGCGCAGCGACTGATCAGTGGGCTGAGGGGTCCAGGGTGGCGCGCTTAAGCGCCCCCTGGTGGGGACTGGGGCGAAGCCCCAGAAAAAATCAATTTTTAGCACTGTTAGTGCTCGAAAAATTCTTAAAACACTATATTTAAAATACATAATTGAGAAAACTCAAGATCAAAATTTATATTATAATTCATTGTGCATCGAAATTTATTGTTTGAATCGAACTAACCTGCTGATGATGCTACTGAAAAGTCTGCTGGTGTCGACGATTCTGTAGAAGCGGTAGTTGACACTAGTGTTACAACTGGATTAATATTTAAATAAATTTTAACTCATTAGAACGATGATACAATTTTATTCTAACTAACCTGTTGATTCTGAAGGTTTTTGAGAATCATTTGCAGCACTAGATTCACGTGAAGAAGCTGAATTTGATGCTACACATTGACGTTTGTTGTTTAAATTTGAAGATGTAAAATAGTTAGTGATATGCTTCATATTGTATTAGATTCATAAGTTGAAACAATCCCGAAAAAATTTTCATAAACTTCAACCCCTACTATACATCAAATGCAAATTATAAAATACGTACAGCAAGAAAAAGTGTAATATTATGTAGCAAACAGCGAAATGAAACTCAATCAATATTCAACAAATGCATTACACTGTTAGACATGCAAATTTTATTATAAAATGTAATATTTGTACTTTTAACCCTTCATTTTTATGATTCAATAAAGGAATAGAAAAAAATTCGCAGGTGCCAAGAGTAGTCACTTGTTCACATACGAGGGGTGTTCATTTAATTCGTGCTAGTTGACGAATAAATTTTTTTCAGTGTAAACTTGTTATGATTATTATAGCTTTTCTGAAAGCTCTTTCATTTCTTTATCGAATGGTATGGAAATTAAAGCACTAATCCAATTTTTCATGTTTCAGCAATTTATTAAAATTTACATACTTTTATAAAAATGGAAGAAAGTTGCAAAAACCAACGATCGATAATTTTCTTTTTATGGAAAGAGGGTTGTTTGGCGTTAGACATCGCTCGTCATCTACAAACGGTGTATGGGGACTCTGGGCTTGGCCAGACAACAGTTAGCAAATGGATCCAACATTTCCGTGAGAGGTGGGAATCATTGGAAGAGGACCAGAGACCTGGGCAGCCTGTCACTGCATCATCAGCCGAAAATGTGGCCGCAGTTGAGGACATGGTAATGGAAGACTGTCGTGTGACTCTTCAAGAAATCGTCACTGGAGTAAGCATCAGGGCCGGTAGCGTTCATAAAATTTTGCACGAAAACCTGTTTCTGAGTAAGGTTTGTGCGTGCTGGGTGCCTAGACTGTTGGGAGCCGAAATGAAAAAGAACCGGGTCGACATGTGCAAGTTGCTGTTAGAGATCCATGCAGTGGAGCAAGAAGATTTTTATAGGCGATTGATCACCGTGGATGAAACCCCGTTACCTTACTACAACCCCGAGACCACAGCTCAATCCATGCAGTGGCGGGGAAAAGATGAAGGGGCACCGGTTAAGGCCAAAAGCACCCCATTGGTCGGCAAGGTCATGGTCACCGTATTCTGGGATTGTGAAGGCATCATACTGATTGATTATCTGGAGCATGGCCCCACTATCAACGCTCAGTATTACTCCAAGTTACTCATGGATCTGCACAAGGCATTGAAAGAAAAAGGACCCGGAAAGCTGCACATGCGACCATTGCTGCAACATGACAACGCCCGACCCCATAGGGCTAAGTTTACGCAATCGACTATAGCCAAGCTAGGATGGGAATTGCTGCCACATCCAGCCTATTCCCCAGATTTGGCACCCAGTGATTACCACCTGTTTTCTGAATTGAAAAAAACTGCTCCGTGGAAGGTATTTTGGGTCCTTGAAAGAGTTGCAACGGGCCATCAACCAATGGGTCAAGGTGACCCCCATGGAATTCTATGAGGAAGGTCTGAAAAAGTTGCCAGGATGCTGGAAGAAATGCATTGAAGAGAAGGGTGGATATGTTGAAAAAAGTGATATATTTCAAAATTTGAATTGATTTCGTTTACTATATATTTTATGTCTAGCACGAATCAAATGAATGCCCCTCGTACATGCGCTTGATCAGATACGCTAAAAATTTTTTTCGGATTTCAATTCAGGGGGGAATTCCCCCTATTCCCCCCTAGTTACGGGCCTGAACATAAGCATATATACTAACATAAATAAGCATACGCATTAGAATAATTTACTTTTAAATTATTTTACCCTGCTTCCAGATTTTCAGTCCTATTTGACATCTGATTTAGTTGGAAATCGTGAATCTATAGGATAATACTGGCTTACCAGTTTTATTAATTAGGATTTCAGGAAAAAACAAAAAACAGTTGAATTATAGTGCAAAGAGTTTTATTTTACTTATAGTTATGATTTGAAAAGACTTAGGCCGATGGTATTGGCGATTAGATATCACCTGATATTATCAGTGGAATGGCCGATGCGTCGGCTACGACAATTTTCTGCAGTCAGTCATTTTTTCCTCAGAGGAAGTTTTCAAGGAGAAGTTTTTGAGATTAAGTAGAAAAATGAAAGTCTAAAAACCATATATTTGCGCAAGCAAAAAGAAGCTCAAGATCTTTTTCTATTATTTTATAAATTACCAATGATCATAGACAGGGCCGTAGCCAGGAATTTTTTTAGGGGGGGGGGCGGACAGAGCAAAAAAAAATTTCCGGCGCGCGGCACCAGGAAAATTTTTAGGTTTTTACACTCTAAAAGGTGGAAAATTAATCTTTTCATGACAATGATAATAAATTGGAATTAAACTAATATATTGTAATAGCCTTCTTATTTCGGCGCAGCACTGAAAAAATTTTCGAATTTTTGTGTTCCAAAATGCTGGAAAATGAATGTTCACGACAATTTACTAGATAAGGAGCTCTAAATTTACAGTCTTAAAATGACGTTTTTATCAGTTTTCAATGCGAATTGCGAAGGCTCACGTTTGGAAATGTATGGAAAACTCCAAACGAAGTAAGGGAATAAAATTTTAAGAAGTGATCAAAAACCTTATCAGCAAAATATTGGCTCTTAATTAGTAAAAGAAGAGATGAAGTGAATCAGTTGATAGAAACTGATGAAAGTTAGCTATTAAAGTGGAAGTAGATGTGTTAATGGCCGCGCTTGATAGGGAACAATGACTATTATACTCAGGACCGGCGCGAAGCGCCGGCAAATTTTGAGGGTTTGACCTTCTGAAGTTCACCACAATGCATCATTTCGGTTTTGAAATCAAAAAAAGTTTTTCCACAGTGAGAAACATGCCCATCATTTTGTCTTGTAACTAATAAAAAAAGAGATCAAGTAATTCAGTTCATTGAAACTGTAGAAGTTTAACTAGTAAGTCGAAGTAGATATGCTAATGGCCGTGCTTGATAGAAAATAATGACTGTTGTTATACTGATTGACCGGCGCGAAGCGCCGGAAAATTTTGAGATTTTTCTCAGTGATAGACACAAAATCGACATTGGACAAAGTTCCAAGGGGGTGGCGGCCGCCCCCCCGCCCCCCCTAAATACGGCCTTGATCGTAGATCATTTGACTTCCATTTTTTGTCTTGAATAAGAGAAAGATTTTGTTTGCATTTGGTATTTGATGAGTCGTTTCTGATTTCCAGCGTTCATTTACACTGAATAATAATGACCCTCCAAAAAGGTCGCTTGACCCCTAGGACCTTGGAGCTCCGTTACATGTATGACTTAATTCTCAGTACAGGTTAAAAAATACCGTATCTTAACTGCTGCAAAATGAGAGCATCGGATTAACATTTTAGCTTATCCGTACTAAGGGTGGAGAAAATTATATGAGTTGTAAGTGGAATGATTTATCGAAACAACTGTCGTCTGAAGAAATGACCAATTTTCCGGTAGCATTGAACGAAAAAATTTCTTAAGTTTTTGAACTATGGCCCAAAATGCAATGAGGTACTAGTAATAACGAGTCGGCTCATGAATATTTCTTCCCCTTCCGGGTTCAGTCGGATCCAGTATTGGGTGACATCGGGTTGCAAACGTGGTCAAAAGACACGATATATTCCTAAACATCACTCATGCCGCCAAAAGTTATCTCATCCACTAAAATTTCCACTGGAAAACACACTTCATCACAGGGTTTTATTTTTCATTTTTTCTCCACAGGCCAATTGGCTCCTAGGATCAAAATTTCACAGGCCAATCCGAATTTCAACGAACCCAAACTAAAATGTTTGTAAACGAATGTGGTAGTAAACAACAGTTTTTTCAACAAATTTATTCAAAAACACGCATCAAAATCACAGTAGAAACCCATATAATAGAGCAAGCATTTTGGATACATTTTCGATCACACACAGAATAATAAGGCTCACATTTAATATCAGTCATTATTCAACCAATATGTATCACAATTTCAGTTAAAATATTCAGTCTTATAATGAGGCACTATATGTTCCTTTGTCTATTCTTCGTCCAATGGAGCGAAATGTTCAGATAACAACGTATGCAACTTTTCTGATGTACTGATAGCAGCTCAGCTTTTACGACAAATAAAACATTGTGCATTGGCATGATTCTACCAAGAACAGGCGAGACTGAATTTGAAATAACTGCCGTTTTAGCTGTTTCAAATTCCTGACGCTTGTTTGGTGCCCGCACAATAATTTTTATACATAGGCCGTGCGACATTACCTTCTTGATTTGACCGAATGCGATAGTTTAATATAGTTTTGCCTAGTTTGAACTCTTAAAAATCAAATCAATGTTTCATGTCTAGGATACATAAAGCTATCGTTGCGAAAATGAACATTTCGTGCAACACATCTGATATGCAACTACAATATCACAGAATAATTATTTAAAAACATAAGGAATGTACAGATCCGCGAAGCGGCGAATTTTTTGAAATTCGAAGCTAACACCTCTAATTTACGCTAAAATTCCTAAATTTTTACAGGCCAATTTGGCTTGTGCCGCTAAATTTTTAGGAACCAATCAGAATTTTCAAGGGCCATGGCTCCCAGTTGGCCTAAAAATAGAACCCTCATCAGATGTTGCCATATGAAAATGCTAAAATATGATGTTTAGTCTGAGAATTTAACTGTTCTACAAAAATAATTAATTTTAACTATTTCGGGCAAATTTAGACATCAGTTAGTCAAACCGTGATAAATGACTACACATGAACGTTCTCTTGATGCCAATTTAAAAATAGTTTTCCTTCTGTGTTTGCTGGCGCATGTCAATGCGCCACTCCAGAAAGTATCTGTTTTGTAACAAAAAATATAGGAAAATAGCCAATCTGAGAACGATTTTCTCGTGAAATTTCGGAATTGCCCGTATTGTCAAATTTTAGTCGGAAAATAAATGTTTAATTATTCTTTCTATCTTTGTCGTCATCGCCTTAGAGATACTTCCATCCTTTTTCTTAGGAATGCGATAATTTACTCGACGATTTACACAAGGCAGCTTTCAACGCCTTAGCGGCTATGGCGTCAAACACAGAAGATTTGAGGAGAAAGGTAGCAACATATAGAGAATATTTCCCAAATACTTTGTACCAATTATGCTTTAATCTTTTTAAATTTATTAACCCAGCTTTCTCTTTTCTGTAATTCTTATTTTGTTACTGAATTTCAGATCATGCAAGAGGTTCATAATTTAACTGACCGAGTTTTTAACGGACTGTATGCTAGTATTACAGTCCAAATCGCAAGTTTGAAGTGTTTACATTATCTAAGTCGATCGGTAGAACAACTAAGAACAGTTTTTATGGACAAACCAGCGTCTAGGCAACTGCTACAGGTACAGTGTGTAAATTTTTTTAGGAAAACTGTAGAACAATATCTCCTTTCCTTACCATTAATGAATCCTGGGCTAAAAATACAATATCCATTGATTTCACTTTGATAATAGTTACGTACGTGCAGAATCTTAATTGAATTTTTATCAAAAACAACACATGTTAGATTTGTACGGGTATCTGAAGATGATTTTTTAATTGTCATTCTGAATGGAAAAATTTTAATTTTTTTGTTGAATATATTTATTTTCGTTTGACAAATCTTCAATTTTTTCAGTTGGTACAGAGCGAAAATCGTGAATTGGCATGCACTGCCTCGGCCGTTCTATGCAACCTATTGTTGGAATTTTCGCCCTGTAAATATGTACGTGAACTCTTAATTTTTAAATACCCACGTCTATTTGATTCTATGAATTTTCTTAAAGTGAAGAATTGTCGTAGAAATTTCGGTTTTGAAATACTCCTATATTTTCGTTTACACTGAGTCAATTTTTCATTTTCTATGCTGATCTCATATTTTTCGATTAATCTGCGATCAGTGGATTCATGATTTATTTTTTTCTCGCTTTTTGATCTGATTTTCTGTTAACTTTCCCTTCCCTTATTTTTTATTTGCTTCGATTCTTCAATAGCATATATGTTTACGCTGAATATTTTCTTTTAGACGTTGATCGAATGCGGCTGCGTTGAAGTAATTTGTCGTTTGATATCATCAGAAGATATTTTCCTGCGGCTAAATGGGGTTTGGGGCTTGATGGTATTCATATTTTCTCTCTGTAGAATTCTGGATTTAAAATTTGCTTTTTGGAAATTTTAGAATATAGCCTACAAAACCGATGATAAAATTCGTTCGGCGATTTTGAGGAGTTTTACGCCGGCGGACGCCCTACGCTGCTTGACCGAAATGTCCAACGAACCGCTAGCCGTTACTCGTTTGATGGGATTTTTGAGGAATTTGATAAACGATAAAGAGGTCAGCACATTTTAAAGCATTTATAGAACTCATCTGGATTTCTAAAAAAAATATGAAGCTAAACCTTGTTTCTCCTTCAGTAAAATGAAGTTTTATTCGCTGATTATTCCACTATTTTGTCAGTTTTTGAATTTGAGGAGCTACAGACATATGATAATAAATCTTCCGGTGTCTGTTATTCTTATTATTTCAACAATTTTCGACGACTGTCATTTCTGAAATGATGCACTGTTTCATCAAGTCTTCTACATTCAGTTTTTTAATTGAATGTATACAACTTATATGAAATGATAATCATCACTAGTGATGTGCGTCGGATATACGGATGGATATTTTGAGAAACGGATATCCGGATATTTTCACTGTTCATAAAAGAAGAAAAGGTTATTAAGAAGATAGGTGCTACATTATTAGACAAAGTTTCAACAAAAAAAAGTTCAATTATATAAGTGTCATATACTATTCACTGCAGGTTTTTTTAGCACGAGTCCCATTAGCATTCATGCTAATGAAAAATATTTCATAAGCACAGTTAGCACTGTTGACAAATGTTATTTCGTTGGTGACGGACTAATGTGCGAGTTTGTCATTTCTGGTAACATGTTTTCATCGTATTAACTCGTGAAATTATGCTTAATATTGGTATATTTAAAACGAGTAAGACTCATCTGATTCTAATTAAATCGGTTCATCATTATGCACTTGATTAGTTGACCGACAAGTAAATATTCAGCAGTTAGTTTGACAGTTATATCTTTAGGACTCGCTAAATTCACATTCTTTTTCGATAAACGTTTATGTCGAAATGGGACTTGGGTTACTAATAAAGATAATGAATGGACCTAATCAGTTACTCCGATAAATCACCTAATCAGGCCGAAACCTTAGGTAGAAATAGGGTGCAACAGTTCGGTCTGTCCTAATCTCAACACTAGATCAAATGCTTTCGTTCAATAGAACTGCAAATGATCAGACAACTCTCTGAGCTCAAAGAACTTCCAATCAACGGGTAATAACGAGAAGTCAGGCCGAGAATGACTCACACGCAGGGTGGTACTCCAGAAATCGGGGTCCTGACCTTCCTTTCCTTTGCTGCGAGAAATAAGTATAATGTCCACTCGGCGCTAGACGTTGTATTTCAGGGCTAATTCGTTCCACAAAATACAATAAAATATATAAAATAAATGGCCAGTCAGGCCGCCGATTTATTTTTACTAAAGTAAACACAATGACCAAAAGCATGAACGAACGGCTCTTTTATGCGCATTGTCCGTACAAATCGGCGTCGGCGCAATTCGCGTCGACTTTTTACCGGAGCTGTCGGATCCAACGATTCCAGAGTAAAATCCAGATTGAACAAATACAAGATCCGGATTCAACTCCAATATGTGGCTGGATCTTCGGAAATTTTAAAGAGACGTATCAGAAGCAGGTCAATTTTTTAGAATCTATCCACCGAAAAGCTTTTTCGCTTTTCACTAAAAACGAGAAGAAAAAAGATAGCAAAACTATACTTTTCCTACAGTATTTCCTGAGATATTGCAGTTTAAAAACGTACCATATTTTTATAACAATCACGGTTAACGTAAATATAAAACGAAGAGTTATTGCACCTATCGAATATTATTATGTAGTATTGTAGTTGACCCAGTGTATTATTACTTAATATGTGACTTCTTTTTACCTCTTTGCAAACAACATTAAAAATGTCCGGATAAATCCGGATATCCGAAGGTGCAAAAAACACGGATATCCGGGTATTGAAATTTTTCTGACACACATCACTGATCATCAGTGTGTTTTTAATCGTTTAAGCGATGCTTTTGCCCTGTAGTTTTTACACGAAAATTGTAAATCTCTATTTGAATTTACTCGCAAATTCACGGCTCTATATGACTTATGATTTAGCACAGTATTACGAAAGTAGATATGAACTCCACATTCATTTTTTAAAAGAATATTAAGACAAATCAGGTGTATAAATTATAGTCAAGTTCACTCGGAACAGAGATATGATTTCGTTTTAGAATATCACATTCTAGGAGCATTAAATTTTCCACTGTACTCCATTTGAACTCCACCTTCATTTTTTAAAAGAATATCAAGACAAATCAGGTGTATAAATTATACTCAAGTTCACTCAGACCAGAGATATGATTTCGTTTTAGAATATCACATTCTAGAAACATTAAATTTTCCACTGTACTCCATTTATTTCTGATGGTCGATGCAGCGATACCATGAAAGTAGTTTCAACACTGAAAAATTAGGAGAGCTTATTACTTTAAAGAATGAAGAAAATTTTTCATCTATGAGCGGCGAATAGAACAACTGAAAACTTCGTTAAATGGTCAAAATTTCTCGAGTAATATTCAGGTGTCAAATAGAGTCAAATCAAAAAATCACAAATCCAACCTAATTAAAAGTGAACAAACATAATAGTTTTTCTATGATTTTGGCCTTCCTTATTGTTATGACGAAATTTAACGTGTTTATACAGTATAAAATTTTCCATTCCGCGAAAATTGTGTATCGAATTTAATCTATTTCTTGTTTACCGCTGTATCGATCGTTCCAAAATAAATGGAGTAGTGAATTTTACGAGAGCTTGTCAAATCATTGCTATTTTCCAGTTCACTGGCACATTAATTCCAACGTATGGAAACAGTATCGCTCAAAGTGTAATTTTTGTTTTGGAGGGCGACTATCGGCAAGAAAACAAAGAACAAGTATGTTAATTTGTTATAAATGAAGAATCGTGCATTTATCTACGTATGAAGTTGATGGCCATTTTTCACCAAAAATCTTGTTTATACAGAATTTTCAATATTGTCCGCGTTTCATATTGAATTTTTGGAAAAATCGAACGGATATTTACGGAGTCATGGTGTAGTTCAAAGCAAGGAAGCTTTTCGTCTGATTAGAGACGTGAAAATCCTATTTCTTTTACTAGGACGAAAGAAAAAATCTTTGTTGCTAATTTGTCACGACCATAAGTCGGGCAAATCGAGCTAACGATAAAATTTGAGCCTTTAAACATGATAATTGAGTTCCTTTTCTATTTTTTCGAGTAATTAACAAGGAGTTATATTACTGTTTTCGACAACAATTCCAAATTTTTTACGAAATTTACAGCGTTGTCATAACTGATTTTTTAATACTGAATACACCCCCACAATTTCCCACAAAAAGTATGACTTCTATTTTTCCTTCCCGGAAAGAATTTTGTCGAGTATCTTGATTTTCAGACTGACTTTTTTCCAAGTTCTACTGAAAAATTGTATGTGCTGTTTTAATTTTTAGGCTCTGTGTGTTCTTGTTAATTTGTCGAATAATCTCCTTGGAAAAGAACTTATAATCAATAATGAAGATATTAGAAATAAAATTTTCAATTATTTGGTAAGATGTTTGTTTTCTCATTACGATTTCAATTACTTTTGTATTCGTCGCAGATGTATCAGCCGTACCCACCTTTTCAAATCACTGCCGCGTGCGCCGTCTGCAATTTGTTGAGCAAGGAAGATCCTGGTATTTTGTTGTCGTCTGAAAACTTTCCCCATATTATGCATTTTTTATATTTTAAGGTTTCAATGAAAGAAGAAGCGCACTGTTACATTTCGGCGTTAATAAACTGTTATATCAAGTGCAGAACACGACGAAAGATCACATACTTCTGCAAAGGTATACATTTTTTGGAAATTTTTTATGTAAGGTCACTTATAATGGCTGTTCGTGCTCTTTCTACAACGTCCAATGATTTTTTTCTGAATTTTAGTCAGAATTGCATTCGACGATCAGCTACGTCAGTATTTGTTGAAATCACATAATTTTTTGGTTTTAATTTTGAAGGCTGTTTGTAAAATCAAACTTCGGAAAAGATGTCAGTTTTTCACCATTTTTACACTTGATTTCAAAATTTTTAGCTTTTACGTAGACATAAAGACTATAATTCGTATTACATAATATGAGATACTGGAATAGCTGTTTCTTCTGTACGAAATGTTGATTTCTCATGGAACCAAGAAGAAGCTCAATTTTGATTTGCGATCCCTGAGCATCCGCACAACTATCATAACGAGTTAAAGATCCGAAGAAGCGTTTTCCAAATTCCATTCAATATTTCGACTTGGTTCATCTTTGGGTCACTCGAAAATGATCTTTTCTTACTTGTACAACAGCAGGGATGAAGTATATATTTCGTGAAATTTTTAGTATACAGTCTCAGGAACTCACTCTCCAGTGGCCTGGAGTTATACGGAATTTTGAAGACGAATATTCGACCAGAATTAGGTTTTGTTATTTAGAGAAAAATCGGTCGAAAAATGTGTTATTTACACCTGCCAAAAAATTAAACTCAGGTTGAAAAGAAAAAATAATCGTTGCATAATGGCTAGTGTCTAACGAAAAACATCATTGTTTTATTTTTCCATGCATCTTATTTGGACTTCGCAAGTTCCTTTATATCGCAATTTTATATTAATCTGATGAGCCACTAAAGAAGAAACATTCTTTGCTATTTTTTTCAGAGTCAAATCGGCGCTCGATCTTTTGTGTTAATTGAATGAGCCTTTCTGATATTAGTACATATTTATTTGTGTTTCATTTTTATGTGTAGAATTTTTTCTATTGTCGTGTTTGAAGTAAATAATTTCTGAGAGATTCGAGTGTTACGTTGACTTATGACAAGTTTAAAATTAATAACAACTCTCAAGTCAAGTGGAAAACCCCTATACCCGTTAGGTAGGAAACCCTATTTCCCAGTCACATTGATGGTAGACCATGTCAGTTTGACCCTATCACAGTAAGTGACAGGCTGTGACCAAACGGGGGCGGCTTTTCCTGCTTGTTGGGAACCTAACCTGGCTAGTACTGGTTATAGGAGATTCCCGTAGGTACTCTGGTGTTGCTCAGAGGGTACTGCTATAGAATAATGGACAACGCCGCCAGGTTAGGGGTGACAATCCCGGGGTCCTGCTCAGTGTAAACAGGGATGGCGTCATCCGTGAAATGACCCAAACTCTGGGACCCGATTATGAACCAGACAGTCCCTTTTAGCCCAAACCCGAAAGGAAAAGGCCCTGCTTATTGGGGAAACTCAGGGGAAAATTGACTTAAAAAGAGTTCCCCAAAATATATCCCACAACAATAATAACCCTATGAGAAGACTCACCTAGTCCTGCTTCTCAACAATTCGACGAAGGGCGACAGGGTCCCTGTTTGGTGATTTGGTTGGCGAACAGGTGGGGGATGTACCGACTCGGTTTCTCAACTGAAGGCAAAACGATGGAGGCCGGTGGCAACTCTCTTTATTGAATAACCTGGCACAAACGACGGGTAGAAAAATGTAAATGAAGGGCGGTGGATGGGAAGTGTTCATAAAAATATGTAAAATAAGGGCAGTGGACGCGACAGCTAAAGAAAAAGTGGACGAAAGTGGTTAAACCCAAAAATGAGCGAAAAACTAAAGAAATGAGTCCTTTTAAGGACTTTGTTGGCTACAGCACAGGCCTGGGCCGAGTTTTCCATGCCCAAGCTAACTTCTGCAGCTAGACGTGATGCAGAAGATGTCTATGACCACATAGACATTTTTTCGTTTGCATGCATTTAGCACTGAGGCCGACTGGCAATGCCTATGCTAAGCATACTAACATCTTTAGCTAAACTTCTTAGCTAGTCGTTTTTGCGTAACAAAAATGACGTTATGTTCTAATGCTATGCAACTGACCATAAAACACTTATTTTGTAAATTCTAAGTCAAATGTGAATTTACTAGGAGGAGGTAAAGTCCACTTTGGGTGCTTTTTGCTACAGCATAGTCGCTTTTGCTCCTTGGCTCTGCATTTCTCCTCATATCTCAAGAGTGCTACCCAGCTCCGTTTAGCTCATCTCAATTATGACTGAGAACCCTCCTCAAAACGACGTTGTTTTACAGGACAACAATATCAGTCAAAATGGGCCAGCAGCCACCCACCCTCGACATCATCATTCTTCTTCCACAGACTCAGACAATTATAGTGCCAGTGATCATTTAAAAATTTTGATCGATGATAGCGTCAAAAAACATTTGTCGAAGAAACGATCCTCTTCTGCTGACATCGAAAAAATTTAAAAAAAACGAAAAAATTTCAGTTTTGCTCAAAAAGCGTCGGAAATTTCGTGGAAATGCCAAGGAAATCGTGGACAGTTCGAATTTAATGAGGAACTTATGAACGATTTGAAAGACCTAAAATATTATTTGAGTCGGGATTCATCCTCATCATAGACCAAGGAACCTGAGATTCTGGAAGATATAGATGATACGATTTTACATCGTCAAAAATTGATTAGAATCGCAGATCGCAGCAAAGGTGGTCGGAAGACTGCCTTGGAATATGAACACAACGAGTTAGCTGGGGATGATGAAGACGAACTTCAGATTCAATCAGCAGAAAGCCGGGCCCTTAAATCGAAAAAATCGTCATTACATTTTTCCTCTACAGTGAGTCAAAAACGGTCCCTGGCGCCGAAACTTCTCAAATGGGGCCACAAATTTCTTCCTCCCGAACTGTCAGCAAGCCTGGACGTGTACAGCAAAGCCTAGTTTCCAGTGCAGATCATTTGGTCACTGGAGATCAAATTGCCCCAACTGAAACGAACCTGGAGCATTCAGTTCAAGGCAAAGAAATTAAACCTGCATTGCAGGATCACGATTGTAAGTTTACTGTAGACGAATTATGCATTTTTCAATTGTGTGGGATTCTAACAGGAATTTCAGATAATTCAGAACTTCTAACCTTGTGGAGGAAATTGGAATATTTCAATGTTCAAAATCTTTAGAAATCCGTCCCCTTCTGGGGATCTATTCAAGCTAGTTAGGATCATATCAATATCTTGTCTGAAGGTTACAAATTAGTGATCGTACGGGGTCCCCATCTCCATAAGAATATCGGGGATCCCCGGCGTTTTCGTCCCTGTCCCCAGTCTAAAAAAGTCATCAGGGATTCCGTTTTTTGGGGAATTTCATTTTAGTAATGCAATTTGTTCAGCATACCACATTTTCTGTTAACTAATATAACTACACTTTAATTTATTAGGTACAAAACAACGAACAAAATTATAGAAAAATATAGTATTATACATATTACAGGGTTCATACACAACCTGGAAAACACAGGGAATTTTTTTTCAGGTCTGGAAAACCTGGAAAACACAGGGAATTTTGAGGAAAAATAAATATTTTGTGTCGAAAAGTATAGAGGATAATTGTCAAATTTTTTTGCCGCCCTGCGGCGAGTTTTCTTATTCGACTATGCACATTGAAAGTGAAGTTGCTTAAAATCATCGAGTATTTGAGATCGTTTTTTTTAGTTTTTCAACTTCAACTTTCAATTTAGCCTTTAAATTATTATGTCAAAGTCAACGTTTCAATGGGATTGTACGGGTAATATTCGAGAAAACATTCAAACTCCTCATTTATGCCAGAAAATTGGAGACTAATCAACAAAATGTTTTCAGCTATATAGAGCATTCATATTTGCGAGCGAAAAAAAATCGAGCCTGGTTAGGGTTTTTTTAGGTTAATTAGGAGCCATGGCTTCTAAAAACTCTGAGTGACTCCTAAAAATTTAGGGGCACAAGCCAGCATGGCTTATAAAAATTAGAGCCTAATGACCCTTTTGATTGGGTGAGTTTCTTGTCCAGAGATGCATTCTTATGCGTTTTTAAGAAAACATATTGAAAATTTTCCGGCCCTTCGTGCTGGATTTCAAATCCCTTATGATTCTTGTTATCATTTCTGTTGTGCTGGCTTATAGCTTTTAAACATCAGCATGTTATGGATGAATGTTTGACCTTGTATTGTTTTTTCACATATTTGACTAAAACCTAGATTTTTCTAGATTATTTACACAAAATCATTTTGTTGTTCTTTAGAATTTTCGACTTTCGGGAAGATAACTTTTTGCAATGGGAAAATGATTAAGCATGGGACAATAGCAGAGGTTCTTCTGTCTGAAAAAGTCATTCAATTCATTGCTGCTTGCCTAATTTTTGAATTTTAGTTTGCCTGACTGAAAACATGTTGAATTCACTGAAAAATTAGACTTTTCAGGCACGAAATAGATATTAAAAATAGTCATTTTCTAACGATATAGAATATCAAAATCAAAATTTTTTCCGATGCTCTGCACCACATTAATTACTGATCGATATCCGATATCCGAGTCCAAAGTAAAATATCTATCACACTTATCAAGTGTGAAAAAAAATTTGGTGTTTTCATATAGAAAAGATGCATTTTGGTGCATTCCAGTAGGTATATTATACTCTATATAATACACATTATTCCCACCTGTGGGTGGATGGGTATAATAGACATGCATAAGCGTTTATATTAACTTACAAAGTTGTGCTAGACACGGTTCTATTTTAAGCATCATTGAGTGTACCTATATGGTTTTGTATAGTGTAGGTAGTTATCGAGATCTTTTAGTCATGTCTAGGCTGATGCAGTCAGTTGAATATAGTACTGAATGAGGCACACAATGGTGTAAGAATATTGTCATAGTTTTTAATTGATTAGGTACATACTTGACCTGAAAAATCAAGATTTGAGTCCTGGAAAATTCTCAACTCGCATGTTTGATTGATTTCAGATTTATAATAGATTATATACAGATTTTATTGACTTCAGATAATATAAATGAGTACTCATGTAGTATTTAATGTATGTGCATCCGAACCCCATCCCCGAAAGAACGGGGAAAACTCGTCCCCGTCCCCGTCCCCGAAAACATCTGTCCCCGTACGATCACTATTACAAATTACCTTTTTCATCTACCCCTTCCTCCAGATATTTCAAGAACAATCGAAGTTCACTCAAAAATTTCAATTTCGTCTCCCATTCAATTTTAGAGCTTTTGAAAAATGACTGCATCTCCTTAGTTAGTCATAAACCTGCAGTAATCAGCCTCTCAATGTTTCCACTCAGCAGAATGGTAAGAAACACCTTATTCTAGACCTTCGTTACGTAAATACTCACCTAACTCCTATAAGTTTCAAATTAGATGACTACAGAATTGCATCTCAACTGTGCTCTGAAGATGGTTTCATGTTTTCATTTGACTTGAAAAAAGGCTATTACCACATAAAAATTTCCGAAGAATCCCGTACTTTTCTGGGTTTTTCTTGGAATTTCGGCCCTAAATCATATTCCTTCGTTTTTAACATTTTACCTTTTGGCCTCAGTACGGCTCCTTATCTTTTCACGAAGCTGCTTAAGCCCATAGTTGTGTTCCTCAGGTCTGAGGGAATCAAGCTCGTCCTTTACCTAGACAATGGCATTAGTTTTTCCAATGATAAAGCAGTAGCACAAAAACATGCTTACTTTGTTAAAGAGACCTTGTTCAAAGCTGGTTTTTCTTTTAACTCAGAAAAATCTATATGGAAGGTCACTCAGTCCCTTACTTGGCTTGGTTTTCACATTAATCTTAAGCTATTCCAAATCTCTCTACAGGAGGAGAAAAGACTTATCTTAAAGAATTTAGAAAATCTTTCTAAGCAAAGTAGTTGCAAAATTAGATCCCTAGCCTTTTGTGCTGGCTTGATTATCTCAATGTCTCTTGTTCCAGGCAAGTTATCTCTGCTTCGAACAAAAAGCTTTTTTCATCACATCGTTTCTCACAGTCAGGGACATATTCCTCTATGGGACCATGTGTTCCCCATATCAAAATTTTGCAAAACAGACTTGTTATTTTGGGTCACTATTTTCACTCAACTAAAGCCAAAAACTTTAGAAAAAAAAGATCATATTCCCATCATTATTATATTTTCTGATGCCAGCAAAACATCTGCTGCCTCTTTTGTTTATCCAAAATCCATACTCTGCAAAAACCATCACCCATCTCAAGTTCTGGAGGAGAAAAAGAAATCCAACTTAATGAAAACAAAAGAAATACGACACCTCTCGAGTAAGGATGGCAATTTGAATGGCTTTTGTGCGGATGGTCCATCTTTTGCATGGCCTCTACTCGCGCCTGTTGAAAGCTGCTGTTGGGGCAGAAGAGGAAATGACCTCTGCAAAAACGTGAATGACCTTTGTGCCAGTGGTCCGTCTATTGCACGGCTTTTGTCTGCATCTATAGAACACATTTTGAATGATATGCCAACTGACAGTGACAGTTCGTTTCCCAGCGACGCATATGGAGCAAAATTTTTATATGATAAACAAAAAAAAAGACTCTTTTTCTCATCTCTACCCCTCTCAAAACCAATTTTTTGACGATTCAAATTATGACAAAAATTTTTTCGAACTAGTTCAAATCTTGAATAAAGCAATGAAGAAAAACTTCCACAAAACAAATTATGTGAGTAAAATGATTGCACATACACAGTGGCAAGATGAAGCAAAGGAAATGGGCGCCACTTGGCGAGAATTGAAAACCATTGAATATGGGATTGTTTGCTTTGTGGCAAAACTAAAGAACTGTCGAGTTCTGTGGTTTACTGAGAACCAGGCTATACCTCTCATCTTGAAAAAAGAAAGTATGAAACAGCATATTAATATTCTGTCTATAAAAATCTTCGAACTCTGAAAAAGATATAACCTGGAGTTAATGGTACACTGGATACCAAGGAGTATGAATGAATTTGCAGATGCTCTTAGCAGAATAGTTGACTACGATGATTGGTCAATGACAAACGAGGTTTTTGAATGGATTGGTGCACAATGGGGTCCTCATACAGTTGACAGATTTGCAACTTTTTACAACAGAAAGCTTCATAGATTCAACTCTCGTTTTTGGAATCCTGGCACAGAGGCTGTAGACTGCTTCACAACTTCTTGGACTGACAGAGACATCAACTGACTCATTCCACCACCTTATCTAGTCATAAAAGCCTTTAATTTTGCTCTATCTTGCAGATGTCGAGGTACTCTAGTAATTCCAGAGTGGAAAAGCACACCTTACTGGCCCATCCTTTTTCCAAACCTCTTAGAAAGTCATTTCATTCAAGAAATTTTAATTTTGCCGGAGTCCAGCATCTGGCTTGTTGCGGCAACACTGGAAAAGAGCATTTTTAAGCCTTTCCTTTTCAAATCTTGTTTTCTGGCTCTCCGTTTCCAGTCTTGAGCTCAGAAAAATGTACTTTACCTCCTCCTAATAAATTTATGTTTGACTTAGAATTTACAAAATAGGTGTTTTATGTTCGGTTGTGTAGCATTAGAACATAATTATAATTATTTTGGGTATAGTGTAGGAAAATGATGCTCCCTGAGCATCTGTTCTTTATGAAACAGCGTCAGCTGTTTCTCACTGCTACTTCACTTTGGGTGCTTTTTGCTACAGCGAGAAACAGCTGACCCTGTTTCATAAAGAACAGGTGCTCAGGGAGCATCGTTTTCCTACAGTTTACCCAAAATAAGTATAACTAATTTAGGTGATAAGAGGTGCATGGAATGCACCTAAAATAGAATATTTTGCTAGGCCTTTAGGCCAACGTGAAATATATATTCTACTAACAAAAATGGCGAAGACTTAGCACATGCTTATTCACTCAAACTATAAGCCAATGAGCTCGCTTAAAGCTGAAGGAGAGGCGGAGTCTTAGCTTGCTTTGGTCTCTGAACCTAGTGACCATTCAGTATTCATGAGAGCCTTTTATTGAAAAAACAAACGCCAAACAAGGCAAAGTAGGCAATAACTGCTACATTTAAATAATTCAAGTGGGTGGAAAAAAGCTCCCAAGTGGGGTCAGAGGTTGGACAAGAGAAACCAAGATCTAACCTACTTTGTGAAACAAAATTTTTACAAATACAGTATGGCTGACAAACAGATGTAATTAAAAATTGAATCTTCTGATTCAAAAAGGGCGCCTGCCATGGCCAAATGCCCAAGCATTATGAGGACCGGCTGGTCGGTTCTTGTACCGTGAGTCATTCTGCCGGAGAGTCATCCCAGTATTTGTTCAGTGGTAACCAGGGTTTCCTAAACAAAGGAACCTGATTAGTACAAAGGGGCAGGGAGGTGGGTATGTTAAGTCTTCGCTGTTTTTGTTAGTAGAATATATATTTCACATTGGCCTAAAGGCCTAGCAAAATATTCTATTGTACTACACAAAAGCCACTCAACTTAACATATGCGTGTTTAAAGCAAACAGAACAAATACTGTACCTTAGTACAAAAAACTGCCTCCGTAAAAGTCGCTCTTTTGTGAATGATTGTCTTATTATAAAAGCGAAAGAAGGTTTTTGAATTGGGTGACCAGTTGGCACTTTTAAAAATCTCTTTTGTTGTTAGGCCACTCGAAAATGCTTTAGATGATGCGACAGAACAGACAGAATGCCCTTTGAACACAGAGGTGTCAATACTGGCCAGAAATAATACTCTGATGATCCAATGAGAGATAATGATAGAAGTGACCTCCTGTTGTGCAGGTCTTTCCTTAGAAGTTTAAGAAAAGATGGAGGCTTCTGGTCTGAACTGACCTGTTAGAACTAATTCCTTGGCTAAGCCTCGGTGATAGTGCAACAGTCTGGTTCCTCAGACCTACAACAACAAAGAATAACTTACTTTAAATGCGGGGCCTCACCAGAGAGCTCCGCAGTCTCCTAGATGAGACAGGGAATCCCCTCAGGGATAGACTTACCTTTCTGGATCCCGTAACGGGTCTCCCAGAGCTTGCAGTCAGGAAGCTGGCGCCTGGGCCTTTGGCCCTTCGCTCCAATCACT
>CAWUHX010000199.1:316541-414198 GCA_963922205.1 Romanomermis culicivorax
AGCAGTGGTATCAACGCAGAGTACTCGACGGTCTAATTGTTTGTACATCATTGGTTACTACTGTGATTGAAATATCTGATTGAATTTTCATACCAGAAAATTGTTTGTACTGGTACAAACAAGACCCAAATTTTTGCTTGTACTCAAGCTAAAAAGTCTGTAAAGTACAAAAAAAACTATGATATGGATGCCTACATAATGCGCCTTAGAGGAGAAAAACAAAGATAAAAGCAATAAAAATTCAAGAAAAAGAACAAATAAAGGTAAATTCGAAGATCAGATGAAAAAATGGAAGAATAAATTTAACTTTGGTTTTCTAATGCATTGGACGCCAAGTTAAGACAGATGCCAAGTGAGTATTTTTTGCTTCAACACTAGACGCAAAGTTGAGACAGACGCAAGTTCGGATGGACGCTAAATTGAGATTTATATATTTAGACTTTCGGATGCCGAGTTAGAACGGACGCACTTTCGGTCACAATCGTGTGTCGTACCAACTTTTTGTGCTACTAGTATGTTCTGCAGACATAGTCCGTTGCTTTAAGCTATTTTTCAGTCCATGAAAATGCATGATTAAAAAGTTACACGCTGTCAAAGTCTAAAAGTGGCTAAAGTTAGGTGTACAATTGGAAGCCCAAAATAGGATAGAACGCGATACGTGAGCCGGATAATTTAAAAAACGTTGGTGGCCCAAAGACATGAGGCAACGCCTAACCTTTTTTAACGGAGCCTATATTTATCGGAATGCAAACAATATATCAAACATCAACAACACATGTACATGAGGAGGTTTCGAGGCTACTTCGACAGAAAAATATTTTTTAGGGGAGAGCTATTTTTTTCGTTTATGTCTGTGTTCAGGTTATCCGAGGAAGAGAACTATTTATGGGAATATGTTTTTAAGAAAATAATAAAAAAATACATCAGCTCTGAGACATTTTTTCTATTTGTCTGTGTGCTTGATTATGCTAATATCATATCTTAGAGAAATAAGAAAACCTTTTTGTCCTGGTCTCTGTTCCGATGTTCTTTTTTTTGTTAACATAGATCTTTGCTAGCATTAATATTAGGTTTAGCATGATTCAGGATTGATTTTTTGCAAGTTGATAGCCAAAATATTATACTAACTTAATCAAACTGAACATCCTGATTCGTAGCCATCTTCATTTTTTTGTTCTAGATTCTTCCAAAATGATTAACTTGTTCACACTCAAAAAAATATGACTAATATCATCACTTCCATCACAGCAGAAACATTTATCTGAAACTTGTATTTTGTTCATTTTTGTGTTATCAGGATATTGCGTAGAATTTTTATACTGTGTTTCCATGTATTACTCAACCTCAATTCGCAAAACCATTGTCCATGCTTTCAAAACATAGGAATGATCTACTCCAAGTCTCGAATTCCATTTTTCAATCCCTTTTGAAGTTTTACGTTTCTCTAAGCTTGTTAAGTTGCTACGATGCATGAGCCGGAAGATTTAAAAAAACATGATTCAAAAAACGTCTAACTTTACCTGGCAAAAATATATGATGAAAAAATACAGAAAAGTCATTATAAGGTCAAAATTGAACAATGTAATAATAACATCGGCCACCAGATGCGTTTCAAAAATATTTGCAACCATTGGTTGTTAATTAAAGGCAAAATCAACCAAATGTGATATAGCAAAATGAATAAATAATTGCTGGAGCCTGGATTGTATAGCAAAATGTATCAAAAGGAATTGCGCTCAATGACAATAGATCAATGACGTGTTACTATCCAATGAAATTCAGGGAGATGCTTCTTAAATTTATCGATTGATCGGCCAAGTTTATCCAAATATGATTTTCCCAAATAAAGATCTTCCAGCTTTATCACAGGGATATTCAATGTTGAGTATAACAAAATATAAGAAACCATCAAATCTTCTTTCTTGAAAATTCTCAGTTTTTCAAAAGGATTCATTTGCTGCTACTTCATTTTATTCCATAAAGTAGCCCGTGCTATTTAATAGACTTGCGAAGCTTCATTGATATTCATTTCCGCATTACGCGTAGTTCAAGAGCAGAAATCATAGTTTCATTAAAATAAGCTACGTAATTACGGGTTTTAGGCACGCTGAAGCAAAAAAAAACTGATCATTAAACTATGCATTTTAAGATCAAGCCAACGTGGGTGAAAAAGCTGCAATTTTTCTAGCCAAAATTAGCCGGGCAGTTATCATTTTTTGTGCAAAAATACAGCAAAATACTGAAAAGTAGCCAATTTTTAGATGATTGGTCAAAGTTGAGTGGTTTTACTGTAGTATATAATTCTCCTTCAAGGATATTCTCCATCTCCATTCATTTTAAAATGATCGATGCAGGGGTCAGAATTTCGGCAAACGCAGTTTAAATAAATTTTTACAATCTTTTGATTTTTTTGTTTATTTTATTTTTCATCAATTTAATTTTTGTATTGTATTGAAATTTATTGAATAGAGTCAACGAGCCTTCTATAATTTTGATTAAAAGTTTGGCTGCGACCTCGCTGCAACGATCATTTGAAAATAGAGTACAGAAAATTTGAGGTTTTAACTTTATTAATGAATATGCTCTATGTTTGTTCAAAAGGTTTTTGAAATTTGTTGAAGTCATTTTCGGTTTTTAAACATATAATGCTCACTTAAATCATAATTGGTGTGCAACGCGGTTGAGCTTTTAAAAAGACAGCAAAATGTATTATTTTAATCTTCGTGCAGGGACCGCGGTCGCCTTCGGCTACGCCCTTGCCTCTTATACATAGATGTAACGAAACTTTGATGTCTTAAAAGGTTAATTAGGTTTTCTATGATTGGGGGGATCATCAGTGGTTCAAAATTTAAGTAGTAGTCATTGGAGAAATAATATTTCGAATTTTTCGTCTGGAAAGTTCGGAAAAGGCTCAGAAATACACAGTAATTGTTGTAAATACCATAAAGACTTGTATTTGTGGGGCGAAGCGTTGATAGAACCTGACATTTTTGCCCATTTCTTGTTCACAAATGATCATTTTCGACAATATATATGTCATATGCTATATAGTAGCCATGAAGGTTCAGAATTTCTTAAGGATCCTACGATACTTTCCTAGCACCGTTTGCATTTTATGATTTCAGTTACGATTAATGTACGTGTGTCTGTTGAAGAAAACTTTGAGACAATGAAGTAGTCCTATGAATATCTGATATAAAATTGTTAATTTTTTGCGTCAGCAATATCAGTTTCACCTCATCTTTCTTTTTTTCACTTATTGGCGTAATTATTTCATTTGTATGAATTTTCGCGCCGTGATTTAGATTGAATTAAAGATTTTCATTCTGTCTGTTCTAGGGATCAAGGCGATCGCGAACAAGCTTTAAGTGATATTAAATGTGGCAGAGTTAAAATTTTGATCGCTACAGATGTCGCATCTCGAGGATTAGACATCGTTGATATAACGTAAAAGTTTTTGCTTTATACAAATTTCATCAGGTTCTTGAGAAATTTTCAAAAGATTTTGTCAAATTTTCAATTTCTGAGCTTCGTTTACTTTTTTGGCGCGCACGATTCAAAAAGTATTATCTAATTTTAGGCATGTTTTCAATTACGATTTTCGCGTCATATGGAAGAATATATCCATAGAGTTGGTCGAACTGGAAGAGCTGGGTGAGTTTTTATAGTTCCCCCTTCATGTGCACATCATTTTCCGACCAAAAAATGGTCTCACGGAAATATAATTTTTCTCTCGACTCTGTATAGTAATAGTAATGATCGGTCTAAACGACATTGACAGACAAATTATCCATCTCATTACTAAGTGATTGGGATATTTTTACTAAATTGAATCTTTTGTCTGCTGATTGTTTCACTGTTATTATTCTTTTTTTGCCTTATTTTTTTCTTTCCGATTAATTTTCTTGCGTAATTTCAGTCGGTCTGGCGTATCTATAACGTTTGTTACGCGATACGATTGGCGGAATGCTAAACCATTGATCAAAATCCTTGAAGATGCCAAACAGGTAACTCCTATCGTTCCGCTCTCATATTATAAGCAAGAAGAATAAATGTAGCGAAGTAATTTCTCACTTCTTTTCAAACGTTTTCGGTGAAACAAATCGTATAACCTAACTAAAAATGCTGCCAATTTTTCAGGCCGTTCCAGATGATTTACGTGCCATGGCTGATCGTTTCGAACAAAAGCTGCGCGAAAATCCCGAAATGGCGAATCGTCGGGCTTTCTATAGGGAAAAGAAATCATTTTATGTGGAAGATTATTTGTGAATGAAAAAACGTGATTTTTTAGGGTTACTGTGTATGTAATATAAAACCTTCAAGTTATATTAAGCATTCTCGGTATTATAGAATCTCGTATGTTTTGTTTTGACTGAATATAATTTAGAAAGCTAGCTACGAATTTGAGCTCGGTGTTCGGAATGTCTCGTTTTGTATATTGTACGCAGGTTGTTTTGTTAATGTCATAGCCACAGTGTGTAAGGGAGCGGACGGAAAAAAAATTTTTAACCAATTTAAATTTTTCAAAAAGCAAAGGGTAATCACTAATCATTGCCAACAGCGGGGTTTTTTCGCCCGAAGTCACTGCTTTTTCCCCCGGGCCTTTTCCCCAAATGGGGTAAAGGGATCAAAATTTTTTTCCCCATTTTCCCGAAGTCGTTTTTTCGCTTAAAAAATGCTCACAGACGCTTTTATTTAGGTGTTATTGGGCTTTTTCAAGCCTGCTGGTGTTTTTAGACCCGTTAATTCATTAAAATTGAGGAAAAAATTGAAATTTTTGAGTTCAAAGTTTAATCTACAAGCATTGGAACAAATTTTCAAGCAAACTATCCAAAAGCATAATGACTTTGAGAATTACATGAGAAATCGAAGGCTAATTTTAACAATACGGTAAGTAACCAAAATTGCCTGAAGTTGTGTTTTCCTTGTTGGTGGTTGCTCAAAAGTACAGAATTAGTTTGGTTTTTAGGGCGATCGGAGTGGAATGGTGAATGGCGAGGTCAAAAAGGTGCATCTTTGGTCTCAAATAAAAAACGTATTATTCGTGTATATAAATGAGAATAAACCAAATTTCTTGGATTTGATTGTGTTTGGTGTTGTATTATGCATTTCAAGTGCTTAGGCTTAGGCTTAGGCTTAGGCTTAGTCAAAAACTTGATATATTTTGGTAGAAAGGTATGATTACTGCAATTTTCATGGAAAATTTTCAAAAGTTTTTTAAAGTTTTTTTTTGGAAATTACTGTTTTCCGCCCTTTTTTTTCCAAAATTTTTTTAAAAGTTTTTGATTTGAAACATTAAAAATTGGGGGTTTTTGGTAAAAAGTCGAACTTACCGTATTGTAAATTCCTGCCAAATCGAAGGTTAGGTTCTCTATGATGACAAGTGAGAACCCAAAATGGATGTTAATAATTTTTTTGGGTATTGATATTCTGCGACGCTGGAAAATCAATTTTCCGAACATTTTATTTCAAGAATTAGATTTGAATTTTGTGTTCAAAAGTCGTAATTTCTAGAATTTTTACTTGAAAAATTTTAAAACCATAATTTATTTGTAAACTCTCATACTTGGTCGAAAATATATGAGTATGCAGGGTATAAATTTCCGGAAGATATTTCCATGAAGCAGTTAAATTGATTTTACGTTAGAAAACAAAATAATCGCATCAAAAAAGCTTAGAGACTTGACGTACTGATCTTTCTCAAAAGGAAAAAATGCGAATCTTCATTAAATATCATGATAAAATATTGAAGATTACCAATGAAAACATGAGATAATACGTTCAAGATGATGAAAACTATTATAGATTATATGATAAATGAAAGATAGACGTGCTAAAAGCCGCGCCAGAGCTAAGTAATGCATAATAATGATTATTAAAGTTATAAACGGCGCGAAGCGCCGGAAAATTTTGAGATTATGACATTCTAAAATGCGTCTTTTCTGTATCCGATCCCCAAAAATTTTCTTCCCCAAATGGGGAAAGAGCCCAAAATTTTTTTTCCCCTTTCCGAATATTTTTTTCCCGAAAAAGCACGATTTGGGGAAAAAAAAAACAGTGCCCGAAGTGCGCGTTTTTTTCTGAAGTTGAAGTTTTTTCGGTGTTTTGTTGCAAATGTATAGCAGTGTTTTTTGTGCCAAAACATGGTTTTTTGACGCAACACAATATGATAGTTTGTGCAAAGTGGCACAAATTTTTTTGACTTTGAATTTCCATTATTTTTTTGTCAATTTAGGGGCTAAAAAACGCAAAATTTTATTGAAGAATAATGTTGACTGCTTTTATTTGTTTCGAACGAGAGGGAATTCCATTTGAATAGTATATTTGGACTATCGCTACAGACTTTGAGATTATCAGTGACCGGTGGGTGAATAAATAGAAATTGTTAACTTCCACTCCACTGTTCATTCACTTGGTTTGGAAACCGAAATTTTCATTTTTGGTATTTGATTCGAACAATAAAATTGACATTGTTGGCACAATTTTTCAACCAAAAATTTACGCGACGCGACTTAAAGACAGCCTTAATTAATTTAATCTTTACGTTGTTGTTAGGAAGAAATTCGTGGACGAAAATGAAGAAAAATATTTAATAAACTTCCTGAAAAATTCTATTAAATAGAAAATATCTGAATTCTCGCAGCATTTGACTTCTTTCCGGACCGGAGCATATAAACCGTTTTGTCGATTAGTATTCCTTATCTCGCTGACGTAAAATAAAATAAGGCGCAATTTTTATGCAAATTAGTGCGCTGAAAGTAATCTTTAGTTTGTTTTTATCAAACTTTAGGCATCAAGATTTTATGAAGCTTTTCAATATGTTTTCAGGGTAGAAATGTTTTTGTGTTATCTGCCCAAAATTTTTTTGGCCCTTTGTGCCAATTGGCACAAATATCCGTGCGTAAAAAACACTGATTAATGGTGAAGTAACACAAAAATTCTCCCTAATAATTATGATCACTGTTTTTTCGCCAAATCGGTGTTTTTAGCGAAAAAAAGGGGGAAAGTAGAAACGCGAAAATTTTTTTTGGGTGCTTTCGCCAAATGGCGAAAAAAAATGTTGAATTTGCAATCGGTAAGGTGCATTTTAGTATGTTACCTCAAAATTTTCGGCGCTCCGCCTCCACGCTTGAAGCTTATTTACAAATTTTTGTTGTTTCCCCCAAATTTACGAAACATCGTTGACTTTAAGCCGATTTTTTAGCTGGTTAATATACATGTAACGGGGCCCCGAACAGCGCTTTTTTTGTCCACGGACACTTGTATCAATTGGCACAAAAGGCCAAAAAAAATTTATGGCACAAAAAAAATTTTCTCTCTCGAAACATACTTGAACCTCCGAAAAAGTTTTAAGCCCAAAGTTTGATAGAAACAATTCTATCTAGTCGCCTACCCTAATTTTATCTAATCACGTCAGTGCAATAAGAAAACTGATCTAAAAAAACTTTTTGCGATTCAAAACGAAATGGAATGCAGCGAGAATTCAAATATTTCTATAGAATTGGTCAAGGCGGAAATTCATGTTTTTTCTCTAATGTTCAGCTAAGAATTTCATTTTGCTTTCGCCTGAAGGAAACAAGATCGAAAGTTGCGTAAATTTTCGGTCAACAAATTGGGCGAACAATCGTCAATTTTTCTATTTGAGTCAAACACCAAAAATGCGAATATTCCGGTTCCTAATCCTACTGAATGAATAGAGGAAGTTCAGAATTTCTATTCATCTATCGTTGATCGACAAGAAGTTCGGTGCGATTATACAAATATACCATCCGAAGCGAATTCGCTTTCATTCGAGGCAAATAAATGTAGATAATGGTATACTCATGGCATGGTTTTTTTAGCACGGTGATAATAAAAATTTTAGTCGTGCTAAGAAAAAGTAATACAAATTAAGGATGTACGAACATGTAACGGGGCCCCGAGATCTAGGGGGAGCTCGGAGGACTTTTTTGGGGCCAGGGGTCAATAAGTCCCCAAAATTTTAGGGCAGGGGTCTCTTTAGGAAAAAAAATCGATTTTTTTTCACCAAAAAAGTCCGAAAAAAACGATTTTAAAAATATTAATTCTTGTCTGAAAAAACAGAAAAAAATGAATTCATGGCGCGAAGCGCCTATAAAATTGACGTTTGATCATATTTTGTTCAAAAATCGACATGTTTCATCAAAAAATTCATGTTTTCCGATATTTATCCGTCCAAAAGTATGGGGGTTCCTATGACTAGCTAGCCATAGGATTGGAAAACCCTGGGGGCGGGTCGCCCAATGGCTAGCCATATGACCTGACGATTTCTGGGGGGTTTCCTATAGCACTTTCTGTGGCGGATCCAGAAATTTTTTTCGGGGGAGGGGCAGTTTTTTTAAAATTGTTTTTTTTGCCTCAAAAAACATGCCTACTGTGATAAAAACGTTGTTTTTCGACATTTCTCGACGTCCTACATCTTTCTGGTTCAAAATTAAGTATTCTTCCAAAAAAAAAATTTTTAATTTTTTGAATTTGCCTACAGAAAAAATCGTATTCAAATGTTTGGGGGCAGCCACCTCCCCGCCCCCCTCTAATTCCACACTTGGGCACTTTCCCCCAATTACATGTATGCTGGTTTTCAAGCCTAAATATCATTAGGCCGTAGAAATCAAATTTTAAATCACGAAATAAGTGTCAAAAAAATTTATCTTCTAACAATCTAGAGTATCGAAATTAGCAAATTTTTTGAAGAGTGATTCAAAAAGGAAGAGTGATTCAAATTCAGTCCATGATTCGTCATTTCGGCTAAGCATAGATAATGTCAGCTGTCAAATCTCTATGCAATTAAGGTTTTTTTCGCTTTGGCTTTTTTTTTACTTTTGTTACTATTAATTTTGATATAACTTATAATCTGAACCCAAAATTCAAAAATTTCTGTTTTCCAATTTTGGTGAATTACTCACTGCAGAAGCATGAATACGTTCTGAAAAACTCAAAAGCATAAAAGCATGCGGTGGCATTTTTAAGCGGAAAAAAACAACATGGCGAAATGGCGAAAAAATTTTTTGATCTCTTTTGCCAAATGGTGGAAAGGTCTCCGCGAAAAAACAGTGATAATTGTTTGCTATAATCTAGCTCAGGCGTGACCGTTAGCTTGTCTACTTCTCATACTAATTAACATTTAATACTTGTCCCCACCTCAATTCATTGCTTCATCCTAATGATCTTTTAACGTCTTAGTATTTTATGGGAATCAAGATTTAATAGATTATTTCCATAAAATCCTTTTTATGATCTTCGAAAATTTTTGGATTTCGTGAACCTAATTTTTTGCATTTGGTTTTTGCTGGTTGAACAATGCAAATTTTGTTTTGTGAATCTAATTTTTGAATTTCAGTTGCACGCTTTCAATATTATTTACATTATTTCCTAGTACGGCAAACCTACCAGTAGGAGGTCCGACCAGTTACCGAGGGGTAAACCCCAAATTTGTGGGGTGGGGATACCAAGTTCCTCAAAAAATTTTGGGGGTCACCGAAAACCTCCGAAAAAAATCGAAAAAAGATTTTTTCCAGAAAAGGCCAAAAAAAATACTTCTTACAAATTATTTTGAGCGGTGGGGTCCCCCCCCCCCCCAATTACAGGTAATTATTGAAAAGATTTATTTTCCAGCAGCGATTCTAGAGTATCAAACCCCGAAAATTTTTCCGGCGCATCGTCGGAAGCAAGGATATTTCTAATGCTGTCCGAAATGTTTTACTTTGCCTGATCACAAAGATGTCAGCAACGGAATTAGTAGGCAATTTAGGAGTTTTGCTTTAGTTTTTTTCACTTCCTTGCTATTATTAGTTTTGCTATGTATATTGTTATCATTACCTGAAACCCATAAATTTTGTCCGTTTTTCAATTTTGGTAAATTAGTGACTGCAGAAGCATCTAGTAAGCTCAAAAAACCTAAATTAAGCTTATGTGTGCGTTTTTTATTAGTATTCCATGCAGGGCCGTGCGCAGGATTTTTTCATGGGGGCGGACTATTTTTTTTTACTGAATAGCCCCAGAAAATGTTGATTTTACGCGATACACTGTTAACATACTGCCTCAGTAGGAGGGACGGCCGCCACCGCCCCACCCTTGTGCACGGGCCTAATTCCATGTATACATTTTGTTAATTGAAAATTTCAGGTTTTTTCCCCAAAATCGGGATTTTTTTATAGGGAAAGGTTGACAAACACTGAGCAGTACACGACCAGTGTTTTTTGTGGCGGTCGCCACAAGAGGTTGAAAAAAAATTGTGCCAATGGCACAAAGAATTACCCGCTAGAAACATACTAAAAACTACGACATGGTTTTATGCATTTTGTACACAGCAAACTACGGCCTGTGCAACCAAATATTTCCTGCAGGTTTCACAGTGCAACCCGAGATCTGATGTTCGTCTTGATTAGATTATAGGATTTCCTGTCCGGAGATGCATTTTCATGCTTTTTAAAATAAAAGATAGTTACGCCTCGCGTCGTATTTCAAATCATTTATGATTTTTTTTCGTTACGCGGTTAGAAAATATCGGCGTAGCTTATGCTTATAGCTTTTAAACCATGCATGTAATTGGGGGAAAATGCTATAGGAATCCCCAGAAATAGTCAACCATATGGCTAGCCATTGGGCGACCGCCCCCCAGGATTTTCCAATTATATGGCTAGCCATATGGTAGCCGTAGGAAACCATCATACTTTTGGTCGGAAAAATACTGAAAAATGTCAATTTTTTAAATTAAAAATGTCAAATTTTTGAACAAAAAATTGTCAAAAACGTGAATTTCGTGGGCGCTTCGCGCCATGAATACATTTTTTTTGATCCTTTTTGGGAAAAAATACTATTTTTTGAACTATTTTTGGGCCTTTTTTCGTGAAAAGAATCGATTTTTTTCTTTAAGAGATTCTTCCTCCCAAAATTTAGGAAATTATTGACCCCTGGCCCAAAAAAGTCGCCCACCCCCCCCCGGACTTCGAGGTCCCGTTACATGTATGTTCAGTATATTATTGATAGATGTTTGACCTTGTATTGTGTTTTGACGTATTTGGCGAAAATCAAGATTTTTCTCGATTATTTTCACAAAATTGTTTTGCGGTCCTTTAGGAATTTCGGCTTTTTCGTGAACATAACTTTTTGCATTTGGAAAATGATCAAAACATTGTCACTATGGGGAACGGTAGAGGTTCTTGCTGGCTGAAGAACCCATCCAAATTCTTTGTTACGCGCCTAACTTTGCCCAACTGGAAACTCATTGAATCCATTAAAAAATTTAACTTTTCACCCAGGAAATAGATTATTGAAAAGATTTTTTTTCTAGCGTTATAGACAAAGGCCCCCCAAGGTCAGATTTTTGAAAATTTGCGGGGGTAGTGTAGCTAAATGTTCACTAGACACATCATTTTGTCTCCAAATTAAGCACCCAGTGATCAATTTTTAGGACTTTAGGTAGAGATAATACCCCCTCATACCCCTCCCTATGGGGTTGTCTGATTATAGAGTATAAATATTCAACTGTTGTTCAAGCCCGGGGTAGAATACCTATCGTGCTTTATTATGCTCTACATCATTTGAAAACAATCTCTTGAATTATGATTGTTGAATTACTAGCTCCAGATATAGTAGATCGAAAATTGAAAAAAAAATGTTTGACCTACTTCGTCAACCAAATAGCGAAAGATCACGATCGATCATTAATAGTTGCAGAGGAATGCGCTAAAAAAAAATTTCCCCACGTTTAAGATGCCTCGAAATCAGAATTTTTTGGCGCCAGATGTCCAACAAGTTACTTCTATCAGTCTTTTCGCTTTTCTTCCAAAACTCGGGAAATTCCATTTTAAGTCTCTAAAACTGATGGGAACTGAGTAGAATACGAAGGAAGTAGCGTCTAACCATTTTTTGATGAAATTAAGCGAATTTTGTCAATTTTAGAGTGTATAACCAAAAGTTTATTTGTGCAACCAATTTTTTTCTCTAAGTTTTACATCGCAACCTGGCCTGCGCAAAAAATCACGTGGGAAAGTAAACCCCAAATTCCTGGGGTGGGGATGAGATTTTTTTGAACCAAACGCACAGTACCCTTATTTCTTAGGCTTGAGCTCAGGGCTGTAGCTAATCAGATTTGGAAAAAAACTCAACTCTTTGTGGCTTCTGGTTTATTAAATGGACTTTTCGGTTTTTTTTCTGTTTTAATTACTCAGAATGTTGGCCTCATACGTGGTAGTAAAGTTGCTGGAAACCCTCCACCATCCTGAACTGAACACTTACTTATTGAACACTCCTGCTACTTAAATTTTCGGTACCTTTTCGCTGTATTTTTTGACTTTTGTGTATATATAAAACAGACAGAACTTTTGTGTATATATAAACAGACAGAAATTTTAATCAATTCTTGATGGGCGCCCGACAATCAAGTTTGGAAAACGCCAACTCATCTTCAACGGCGGATAACGGAGAAGATGCCCCTTGCTCGTCCAGCGATTCTTCCCGCGCGCTAAAGATTCCCAATGGATCGCCCAAACGATCATTTGTTAGTTTGCGTAGCATTATTTTGTCAATTTTAATTTACTTACTCCTTTCAAGATATTTGACGACGGTAGACCCTTGACGTCAACAGCCTTAAAGTGTAACGATTCGGATAGACTATCGACGTTTGTCGATGAAATTGACGTTAATAACGAAACTCGTATTGGTAGCAAAAGAAAAAGAAATAGTACGTTATTTTGACCGCTTATGAAGTCCTGACATCAAGGCTATTCACAGCAACTAATCAATAGATTGACCCTGGCGGCTGCTCTTTGTTGATGTTTCCCCCTTAATCTTTAACGTTAGATATGAGTTTTTAATCAACTACCTTTATCGTCATAAGAAAATTTACTAAAAATTACGAGGTATAACGAGCTGAAAGCATGCATGTAACGAAGCTTCGAGGTCTGTGGGATAATGTTTTTTGTGGCTGGCGTCATCAATCGCCCAAAATTTAGGGGGCCATTCAAAGATCCCCATAGTTAGATTGCTCAGGTAGGGGCAAAGTAAAAAATTTTGCTGCGTATTGTAGTTAAATGTCCACTAAACACATCGTTTTTATCTCACAATTAGGCAACCAGTGATCAAATTTTAAGACTTTAGGTAGGGTTAATACAACCCTCCATACCTGTACTTGGGGGGGTTGGGGGGGACCCCCCCAACTTGGCCAACCCAGTACCCAAAATCATTTACCCCCCCCCCCCAGTTTGGAAAAAATTAAAAAAATTTGCCAAAAAGTGTATGTTTTTTGGCCTTTTTGGGAAAAATTTCGACTTTTTTTCTACCCCCCCCCTCCCAAAATTTCGGATTTACCCCCCCCCCCCCCCAACTGGTCGGTGGTCTTACAGGTATGCAACCCTCATACCCCTCCCTATGGGGCTGTCCGGGGTCATTGGAGGAAATAATTCCAATTTTTTCGTCCAAAAAGTTCGAAAAACGCTTCAAAAAGCTGGCTTCCAAAATACCAATTTCTTAACCGAAAATGTATCGTAACCGAAAATGTAGAACGAAAACTTGTCTGGAAGCGAAAAATTTTCGGCCCTTCGCGTCGAAATAATGCTCAGCATCACTTATAGAGCAAAAATTCGTTTACCAAAAGTGTTTTTCCATGTTTTGGTCGAAAAAAATGTATTTTTGAACACTTAGTGGCCCACTCTATTTAAACTGAAAAATATACTACTCCCCCTAAAACAGTGGTTTTTATCGTGTACCCAACTGGTCGGAACTCTTACAGGTATGCATTCTCTATCAAAAATTTAATCTTTTTTCCGTCAAAAAGGATGTTTCTGGATAGCCCATTTCAGCCATAATATAGGCAATTTTGAGTTGGGGTCTCCATATGGCGGACGATTTTTGGGGGATTCTTATGACACTCGCTCGAATTACATGCATGGCTTACAGGATTAGTTATCGCGCATCGTTCTTTAAAACATAAGCATCAAGAGCAGAGTTAATGGACCAGGGAAAGCATTCCATAGATCGTTATATTTACAGCAGAAATCATTTTCAAATTAACACGTGCGAAACTCTGTTCTAATTTACTTGAGGGTATTTTTGGTGCGAAATTTGACCGTACACTCCGCGAAAAAGTTATTAGATCCAGTGCACTATGATTTTATAAACGAATGAAAATCACAATTTGTCATATTCCCATTTAGATAGCCCAAAAAATAGCGATGTTGATTTTTATCAAGCTTACAACAATACGAGTTCAATAATTTCGGCGCCGGCAGCGTCCCCGCAATTTACTTCATCGCATCTCAATGCTGATGTGGTAGGTGTTTTAACTGTACAACTCAATCAAAAATACCATTTTTAATGTTTTAGGAAAAGCTATTGTCTAAAAATTTCGTACCATCCCGTGAAATAGGATCAACGAAAATTGATATTCCGCCTGATCACCCACCTAAACGATTGAGACTCGAAGTCGGAGACGATAATGCTACCTTCTCAAAATCGATTATCGATAATGAAATGACGAAAAAATCAACGACCGATATACCGATTAGATCGTTCGATCGTCTACATAATTTTGATTCATCATCGATAAATAAGAGACTTTCTGCATCGTCTGGTATTTTTAAACCAAAACCTGCGGCGCAAGTCAGCTTATTTTCCTTATATCAAAAGCATAAAGCTGCGCCATCAGCCACACCTTATAGCCGCCCGACATCGTCTTTGAGCGTCATAAGTTCGGATACACGAAGGCTGTTGCGTGACTTAGAGAGAAGAACATTTAGTCCTACAGTGAGTCGCCAAAACTAAAGTGCATCGCATTATGGAGTGAAAAAATATCTAATGCCTCAATAGGCTATAAAATGCCTCAAAAAGATCCACAGTTTATATTGATCAAGATTTTGTATTTTCAGATGTTTAACCATAAAACCTTACATTACGTTCCTGTTCCTCACGTGCCTTTTAAATCATGGAATGTTCTTAATAACTTGTACTCGTAGATTACCAAACATATAAAAACGGAACAAAGGAGCGGCGCTTCATCGCCACAACCATCACAATTATCGGAGGTAATATTTTTCAGCAATCGTGTTGAGTTTCTGGTAGCAGTTATACACTAAGTTTAGAGACATGGATTTGAATGGTCTACAAATTTTTAGACAACCTTGCCGTCTTACAATAGAATAGATTCGCCAAAACCACCGGTTTCGTCACTGATCACGCCTTATAGAGCCAACGTTTTACCTCGCTTAGCTACATTGAATAAAGCTCCATACCCGAAGTAAGGAAAATACTGATTCTTCGCTTTTAACTGTGGAACAGGGTGGCCAGCTATCAGGAAAACCGGGAAATAACCAGGATTTTTGTTTTCGAACTGGGAAAACCATGAGCACCGGAAAATAACTAGGAATTTCCAAAAAATAATGAAGTTTTTGTCATTTTTAGGCCAAAAGAGAAAACCAAATTGCTACATATGTCAGCATAACCTTATAGACAGGTTTAATTAGCACGAGCCACTGTTTTTTGGACTCGACACAAACGACGGTCTAAAATTTGTTTGTACTTTTCTAAAAATATTTGTACGAATTTTAGATGAAAATTAACGTGACATATTCATCCTTACTACCTAATACTTAGCAAATTATAGTGTAATAAAGTCTCATTATTAACTAGTACTCGATTCTTTATTTTTTTTCTTAAGGAAAGTGGCATTAGACCAGGGTTTTATTTTTCATTTTCTCTTCACAGGCAAATTGGCTCCTAGGATCAAAGTTTTACAGGCCAATCAGAATTCCAACGACCCCAAACTAAAATGTTTGTAAACGAATGTGGTAGTAAAAAACGGTTTTTTTCGACAAATTTATGCGAAAAGCACGCTTCAAAATCACGGTAGAAGCCCATATAACAGATCAAGCATTCTGAATGCGTTTTCTATCACACAGAGAATAATAAAGGTCACATTAGATCAGTCACTATTCAATCAATGATATGTATTACAATTTCAGCTTAAATATTCAATCTTATAGTGTGGCATCTCTGTTGTTTTGTCTATTCTTTGTCTAATTGAGTGAAATGAGATAACATTGCATGCAACTTTTCTGCTGTACTGATAGCAACTAAGCTTTTACGACAAATGAAACATTTTGCATTAGCACGATTCTACCAGGAACAGACGAGGCTGATTTTGCAACAACTGCTGTTTTAGCTGTTTCGAATTCCTGACACTTCTTTGATTGCACAAGAATTTTTTTACATAAGCCGTGCGACATCACCTTGTTGATTCGACCTAATTCAATAGTTTAATATCTATATGTATAGTTTGAACTCTCGAAAATCAAAATCAAACCGATGTTTCATGTCTACAATACATAAAGCTCTCATTGTTGTGTAAATAAATATTTCGTGCAACACATCTGATATACACAACTACAGCATCACAGAATAATTTTTAAAAACATAAGGTATGTACAGATAATATAATTCCGCGTAGAGGCGACATTTTTTGAAATTCGAAGCTGAAAACACCTAAATTACGCTGAAATTCCTAAATTTTTACAAGCCAATTTGGCTTGTGCCGCTAAATTTTTACAAGCCGATCAGGATTTTTAAGAGCCATAGCTCCCATTTGGCCTAAAAATAAAACCCCGCATTAGACAGACTCGAAAGTAAAATTACTAGATAGTTGTAGATTGGAAAACCAAACTTCTCTCTCCAACTTTATTCCACACTCACACCTTACAACTCAACATTAAAAATTTACAATTTTCCGAAAATAGTTTCTATTTCTTTATCATTTTGTTCTTCATCTTCATTATTATCATCATCAACTTTTTCTGAATCAGCAAGTGTCTCTTTCAAAGTTTGGGTCTTTTGAACTTTTGCACGGCACCTAATGTTGTGCTTTCCACTTACCTTCCACATATGAAACAACGAAAACACATGCGAAAAATCGCAGACGCGTTTCCGTAAAAAATACTTATTACCACAATATTAGGTCACCTAAACTAAAGAGTATGTCTGGCCGCATTGTGTGTATAATAATAACGTGTTTGCTTGTGAGTTGTGCAGAGCACCCCATGGGGGTATGGGGGTGTATTACACCGGTCTTAGATTTGGAAATTCATTTACTACCCGGTAAAAACAGCTCACTATAGCAAAAAAATTTGGTAGACCTCATCCTCTCCTTAGTAGGCTTTAGTAATTCGAGGAAAATTGCACAATGTGTGCTTGAGAGGAATTAATCAATGGTCTTTTTGACTTATTTACTGAGCAGATGATGTATGCAACTGCTGTGCCATATAGCGATTTTTACGAAAAGGTATTAGCTCATTTATATATACTATTTGTAGAAAATCATTTTATATATAATTGGGAGATAAAATAATGAGGTATGTAAATATTTGATTTATCAAAAAATCGCCTCTTGGGAAGTAAAACATGTTCTTAAACTTCTTCCTCTTTATCCTCTCCTTTCCTTTTTCCCGCTTCTGCGTTGGGTTTTCTGAGCACATAATGGTTATATTTCTCCACCCAAGCTGTGACATACTTTCCTGCTATGAGCTGAGACATCCGAGGTCCGTTGACGCGGATGGACATGAGCGCAAGAGTAGGTGGTACCTGGTTTCAAATTCTTGATTCATAATCAAATGTGATTGATAATACTAAAGCCACATTCGGCATCAGCACTTCCGATTGTAAGCACTGTTACAACCCTTATTAGTGATAGAATGTACTCATACTCCTGATACTTCTGATGATGCTGGTCCAAATAATGTTTCCAAAAGTATGTTATGCCCGATTCTTGAAATAAGCAGGAATCAGTTGACACGACAATCTTGAAAGTCTGACCATTCTCTGCGTATAATTAGTACATCCATGTAGCATGATTTGGAGCTGGAAAATAGGGTCGAAATAGTATTGGTTTTTTGACCATAAAAGTGTTAAGTAGGGGCATTATTCATTTTTGTAACCATATATGTAACGGAGCCCCGAGGTCTGGGGGGTTGGACGACTTTTTCTGGGCCGGGGGTTAATAATTCCCAAAATTTTGGGGGGAGGGGTCTCTCAATGAAAAAAATCGTTCACGAGAAAGTCCGAAAAATATTTAAAAAAGACCGAAAAAATGTATTCATGGCGCGAAGCGCCCAGAAAACTCACATTTTTGACTATTTTTTGTTCAAAAATTGACATTTTTCATCTAAAAATCAACGTTTTTCAATATTTTTCCGACCAAAAGTATGTGTTGAGGCAACCTGTTCCCGCTACTCGGGGTTTCAGTAAAAGTTAGGCTCGGTCTGGGACTTGAACCCAGTACCTTGCGGCTACCGTCCGCATGCTCTAACCCCAACCGAGCAGCGGGAAAGGCGCTCTCATTTTGCAACAATCCGTAGTTGAGGCATACCTGTAAGACCTCCGACCAGTTGGGAGGGGGTAGAAAAAAGTCGAAATTTTTCCCAGAAAAGGCCAAAAAACATGCACTTTTTTGCAAATTTTTTCAATTTTTTCCAAACTGCGGGGGGTTGGGGGGGTAAATGATTTTGGGTCCAGGGTTGGCCAAGTTGGGGGGGGTCCCCCCCAACCCCCTCCCCCACCCCAGTACAGGTTCAGGTGGCTCCTGTGGCCACTTTCAACATCCCTCCGCCGTCGAGTTTGACGGACTGTCAAGGGCCACCAGCGTTGAGGCTGGGGGCTAGCCATTGGATTGGAAAATCCTGGGGAGGCGGTCGCCTAATGGCTAGCCATATTTTCGACGATTTCTGGGGGGGGGGTTCCCATAGCACTTCCCCCCAATTACACGTATGTTTGTATGTGAGAATTGTTTCGTGATGAAAGTACTCAGACCACCCCCACCGAATTAAGTATGGAGCAAAAAAGGTCATGGGACGGTGCTAGGCATATGTCAAGTACTACCCTTACAATTTACGACTTTACCCCTACCTAAATTTTCAACTTTGGGGACATACCTGTAAGAGGTCCGACCAGTTGGGGGGGGGGCTAAATCCGAAATTTTGGGGGAGGGGCTAAAAAAGTTGAAATTTTTCCCAAAAAAGGCCAATAACACACTTTTTGCCAATTTTTTCCAAACTGGGGGGGGGGGTTGGGTATATGGTTGGCCAAGTTGGGGGGTCCCCCAACCCCACCCCAATTACAGGTATGCTTGCGGACCTCTGTCAGACAACCCCATAGGGAGGGGTATGAGGGGGGTATTACCCCTACCTAAAGTCCTAAAAATTCATCAGTGGTTGCCTAATTTTGAGGCAAAATGAAGTGTTTACTGGACATTTAGCTACACTACCCCCGCAAATTTTCAAATTCACTCAGAGGTCCCCAGGGTCAGATTTTTCAAGTAGCGGTAAAATTGAAAATTTTCGGGGGTAGTGTAGCTAAGTGTCTACTATACACGGTATTTTGTCTCATAATTAGATAACCGGTGATCAATTTTAAGGACTTTAGGTAGGGGTAATACCCCCCATACCCCTCCCCATGAGGACAGTCTGAATTCACCCCTACCTGAAAAATTTGACCTTGGGGACCTCTGATTATAATCATGAGCGGCGCGAGTCTCCAGAAAATTTGGAAATTTCAGCCTTCCAAAATGCATCTTGTTGATCTTGAACTTCAAAATTTTTTTCCATATAAGGAGCACTCCAAGAGGGCGCCCGGAATTGGCTGGGAGGCCTGGCCGGGCTTCATAAGCTCGTCGGTCGGGCCCGCTAGAAAAATGACCGGATCTGACTCGTGCTTTCTGTTCCTACTGAAGGATGTATCACATCAAATTACATAATGCATACCACTCCTTCGTAGCAGTAATACTACAATTCACAACATGCAGCCAAATACGTTTCATTTTTTAAACAATCAGTAATGCCAATAGTTTAAACACACTGATATTGTTGAATTTCATTTGCATCAAAATTATTTACGTACTTCTGACTTTGTAAACTAGAAGCTGTTCAAAAATAACATCAATTCAGTCTTGATTCTAGCATGTCTTGCAAATTTTTATCATATGTTCTATGTATACGTTATTTCTTGTTACGAGTGTTTACGAGTATCTGTGAGTAACTTAACTCAAAGTTTTTGCTTAGATCAGGATCATCCTACCTTATAATCCTTCTCGGATAGTTCAGAAAAGTACATATGCTTTGTTACAGAACTACTGCTCATTCATCGTGATGATAAGTGGTTCAAATTCACAGTAAATTTTGATGGATTTGCTCAAACAAAGAGCCGTTCTTTCAGTAGTCAATTTTGTGTCAATCTTTCAGTCAGTCAGAATGTTTTTACGATCTAACTCACTATCAAGCATATTGCCAATAAATTATGCTAAGTTCCATAAAACAATTTTAAAATGCAGCTATTCATAGTCAAAAATGTAGAAATGATATTTTATGTGGAATGAGTTGGTTGGTCGTCTACATCTTTATGACGCTGACCTGACTGTTCATCTGATTTGCTTAGACTGACTGATGAGTGAAACAGAAGATGATTAAAATCTGAACAAACAGTGCACCGATTCAGTAATTACAGAAAATTAGCTCTGACTTTGATCTCATCGACTCAAGGAGAAAATCGTAGAAATTTGTCAGGTGGTTATCATGAGATAACGATTCCTATTGAATATTAATACTCACTCGCCAGGAAAATAGTTAATATTGATAGTATTTGAATTCAGGTTTGAATGTATTGCAGTCCCGGCTTTTGATAGTCTTACTTACAATATCGGTATAGTCGATACAAGTTTTTTTAGGCCAATTAGGAGCCATGGCTCCTAAAAATTCTGATTAACTCCTAAAAATTTAGCGCTACAAGTCAAAATGGCTCGTGAAAATTTGCTAATTTTAGCGTAATTTAAAGGTGTTTTCAGCTTCGAATTTCCAAAAGTACCGCCGCTTCGCGGAATTATATCATATGTATATACCTTATGTTTTTAAATATTATTCTGTGATGCTGTATTGTGTATAGATGTGTTGCACGAAATGTTAATTTGCACAAAAATGAGAGCTTTAAGTATCTTAGACGCGAAACATTGGTTTAAATTTGATGTTTATGTTTGAACTATCCAAAAGTATATTCAACTATTCCATACAGTCGAATCAGCAAAGTGATGTCGCATGACCCATGTAAAAAATTCTTGTCCGGAGGCGTCAGGAATTCGAAACCCAGGAGGCGTCAGGAATTCGAAACAACTAAAATGGCAGCTGTTGAAAAATCGGTCTCGCCTGTTCCTGCTAAAATCATGCTAATGTGCGATATTCTATTTGTTGTAAAAGCTGTTGCCATCAGTATAGCAGAAAAGTTGCATATGTTGTTATCTGAACGTTTCGCACAATTAGACGAAAAATGAACAAAGGCTCATGTAGCGCTTCACTATAAGATTGAATAGTTTAACTGAATTTTGAATACATATCATTGATTGAATAATAACGGATCTAATATGTGAGCCTTACTATTCTGTGTGTAGTTGAAAACGTATTCAAAATGATTGATCTGATGTGGGCTTCTTCTCAAAATGATTGATCTGATGTGGGCTTCTTCTGTTCTTCTGAAGAGTGCTTTTGAATAAATTTGTTTGTTTTTTCTAACTAGCACATTCCTTTACAGACTTTTTAGTTTTGGCTTGTTGGAGTTCGGATTGGCCTGAGGAGAAAAATTGAAAAAAACTCAAGTCAATAGCTTATAGGCCCGCCTCGGGCTCGGTCGATCTGTGGTCGCCACCCCTCTGTCTACGCCCCTTGATTTCTAAGCACTCGGGATTTTAATTGGATTTCGATATACGTATTCTGAACACTTTTTTTTAGCGCGGCGCTAATAAAACATGGGCCGCGCTTTGTCATATCTCGATTTCGTGTCTCTTGCAGAGAAAAATCTCTAAATTTTCCGGCGCTTCGCACCGGTCAATGAGTATAACAGTCATGGTTTTCTATCCGACATGGCCATTAGCATATCTACTTCCACTTACTACTTAACATTGAGCAGTTTCAATCAACTGAATTGTACCTCATCTCTTTTTCATTAGTTACAAGAAAACATTTTTCCGATAAATGAGATTTTCCATCAATCTTTACAATTTTTTCTCTCGTCTCGTTTGGAGCACCGTTTTTCTCTTCAATAGGATCTTATAGGGAACAAAATTTCGAAATAAGGAAAAAATTTTGGGCATTTTTATCATAAGAAAATTTTTTTCACTTCAAAATTGAAAAAATTCATTTTTGGTGAATTTCAGTAGGTAAACCTCAAAATTTTCCGCCGGTCAGGAGTATAACAGTCATTGCTTTCTATCAGGCGCGGCCGTTAGCATACCTACACACTTCGACTTGTACTAATTAACCTTCGTCAGTTTCTATCAATTGAATTACTTCATCTCTTTTTAACTAATTTAGTCAAGAGTCAATTTGCTGATAATTGAGATTTTTCATCATTTCTTAGAACTTTATTCTCTCGCTTCGTTTGGAGTTTTCCAACATTTTGAAACGTGAACCATCCCAATCTGCGATTGAAAGACGATAAAAACATCATTACAAGACGGTAAATTGAGAGCTCCTATCCAGGAATAATTGTTGGGAACATACATTTTCCAGCATTTTGGAACACAAAAATCTGAAAATTTTCCCGGCGCTTCGCGCCAGGATAAGAAAGGTATTACGATGCATTAGTTTCATTCCGATTTATTTTCATTGTTATGAAGATTAATTTTCTAGCCTTTTAGAATGTAAAAACCTGAAATTTTCCCGGCGCCGGAAATTTTTTTGCTCGGTTACGGCTCTGTGAACATAGGTAGGTATGTTTTAAAGAACGCCATCAAAAAATAAGTTCACAATAACACATTTCTCAACAATGCTTAATACAATCACTAATAACTTGATCACTATTGTAAAAAGAAATAAACTACTGTTCGCTAATAAAATTTTTTTGCGCTAATGGAGTCAAACTCCCACTAGCGGCATTGCTAATGGGTGTGCCGCTAAAAGAACTCTGATTCTGAAACATAATGAAAAATAATCGTCGGTTGATTTTTGTCTTCTATTGCTATTAACTAGATTCATATTCTCGTATTTCAGAACATGATCATTGTTTGACCCAAATTCGAATAAAACGTCTCGAAGATCAAAAATTCGAAAAATATATGTTTCCAACCAGAAACATCATTTTTAAAGCTTTTTCCATCACTTGTGAATGTTGCACTTCTGAAATATCAGAAATTTTCTGAAAAAGCTGTTGGTGTAGTGGAGCGCGAATTGACATGAGATCCGGTGGGAGAGACATGGACTATTATAGCTAAAGTCAATCCAAAGTGACAAATAAACTTAGTTTTAATGCAGTAATAGGAGTGATTCTAACTAAAGGCAGACATTGAAATCACCGAACAAAAAAATACAAAAGCCCAGAAAAATACTAGCACAAACATAAAATTTTGAAAAATGGATTTCCGCCAGCCCATCGATAACTTAATCTTAATTATTCAGGGCTATTGCTTTTGACTGTAAGTGGCAGATCAGTATATAAAAAAGTTTCTTGATATTTTTTAAACTTCTATACGATTTTCATTGAGTAGTACGTTAGTTTTTTATTTCCACCCCTGTACAATCGAAAGAAACTGTAAACCTAAAGGAGTGAAACCAGAATATCTCTACCTGCAAGGGCTCCGACCAGTTGCTCAACGGGGTAAAAGCAAATTTTAAAGGGAGAAGTCAACAATGCTAAAAAATGCCATTTCGGTCAAAAAATTTAAAAACGCTTATAATCGATAACTTTTACTTTAAAAGTATTACTGAGTGCCAATTTCGGAAAACATTGCACTTTTTATTGACTTCAGCTTGTGACATTAAGAGTTAGTGAGAGCCTTCGACAACTGCATATGTGATATAACCTTTGAATAAGACAGGGGTCGACCGGGACTGAAATTTTATCAAACCGTGACGAGTGCATAATAAAATTTCAAAATTTTGAATATGTTAATCAGGGATGCCCTAGGCAGACATTTTGGCACCGGTAATTTTTCCGCACGTTCTCTATGGTAATCTGCTCATCAGAAGATGTGTTTTCCGTGAAAATAGCACGCAATTAATAACAATTTGTATTGTGAGTACCTTGATGATCAGCTTTTTGTGACATTGATAAACCCAATTCCATCATCAGAATTGAGCATAAACACTACAGTACTTGTTCTGCTAATCAGGAACTATTCGATTTTTGCAGATTCCTTGAAAATCTTTTTCCAGATTATGAGCCCATTACCTATCCCGGTATGTTAGTAATGCAGTCTTTCGTACACGTATCTTTCAAAAACACGTCAATCTAAGCCTTTCCTAGTTCTTCGAATGACAAACATCCTGCTAAATTTTCAGCAGTAATCGACAAGTCAAGAAAAATCCTTTGAAATTGGTTGCATCATACCCAACAGGACGGAATCCATTTTTCATAGATATCAACTTATCAACATTATCAGGATTTAATCGATCACACTAAAAATTGGCTTTCGTCGACAATATTTAATTTGTTGAAGGAAAATGATGATTTGGCAGTAGAAGCTGATAAATTTTTAAATTAGTTATGTGAACATAAGCTGATAAATTTTTAAATTCTGAAGGAAAAACAGATTCAATTCTTGAGAAGTATTTGAAAACTTCACATAAAGAAGTACTTGTAATATCTGAAGCAATATTAAAAGAACAAACGGAGTTCACCCGGGGATGGCCCCGGGCGGTTGTCTCCGCCAACCCTTCTGGGTTGTAAAGATGTATCGGGTACCGGTAAACAGACCCGTCACTCCTAAAATTTTGAACCTGAACCCGAGATTCTCAAAATTTCGGACTTGGACCCGATATTTTCGAAATATGCTACCCGATACATCTCTAAACTTTGGTGCTCTATGTTTTTCCTTCACATTTCAGAATAGTGAAAGAAACGGCCGATAAAGGTGTTTCGGCAGATTTAATTGGCTCTTGTTTCGTCGACGAAAGTCAACTGTCGACTCTGTACGAAGCAAAAAAGTTGGTCACACCTAAGTTAACGTCGACGAAAAGCGCGCTCAAATTGAAAACGGTTGGCGGCGCGCGCAACAAATTTTCGGCTCACGGTTTAGAAGATGACGAACCTGAGGTGTTTATTTTTGAAACGCATCGTTTAATTTTCATTTGTTCGTAATCTCAGCATATTCGTCAAAACTACAGAACCTCAAATTATATTCAATCTCTTGATCAATTTTCTGCGCTTTGCAGCTGCTAAATTTTTATGTAAATTCAACAATTATGTTAGAGAACTTTGATATCTTAATTATTTATTACTGCTACAATATCTTAATTATTTATTACTACGTGTATGTATATATAATTTAACAAGCTAAATATGCATTTTTCAGGTACTCTATGATAACCAATTGCCGACATTACCTCGCTTGCCTTTGCCCGCCATTCCGGCGTCTGGATTTCTTACCAGCAGTTTAAATGGTGTAACACCGGGTTCGCCGCCAGCGGATTCGTTTAGATTTTCTGCGCCAATATTATTGGCTAGACCGTCAGAAATAAATTCGCCAATTTCAACGAAAACTCAATTTTCGCCGAAAATGCCGAATGGTCATGTAAAAACACCCCTTCCTGATGAAACAGTCGACGAACAACCCAAAAGCAAAAATTTGAAATTGTTTAGCGAAAAGCCGGTGGAATTTGCCAAAAAACTTGAAAATCCGATCGGTAAAAATACTCGTTCTCTAATAAAGGCTCTAATGCTCCTAAAATGGTGTGCCAAAAATTCAGCATGAAGTCCAGTTTGGTTCTAAAACTGAAAAGATGTAAATTCTGGAATAGAATCTCTATAATTCTATGTTGAACCTATTGTAGTTAAACAAAATGCTCATGTCTTACATCAGGTTTTTAGCAGATAAAATCCTTAAAGATTACGATTTTTCCGAAAACGTTAGAAACAGTCGAACATTCTTTATCAGATTTGAATCGAAATCAATTTCGCTTTTAGCATCGGGTGTGTAGTTTTCGTTTTTTCGAGTTATAATTCTCTATTCATTTAGATCAATGGACGTGTTTGGTGTGTTTTATAAAGAATCCAGTTGACAAAGAAAAGTGTATGGCGTGCAGTTTCCAGAGATCTGCTCCAATAAAGACGGACACGAATAAAGGTACTGTTCATTATAGTTGTATTAGGACTATGAAACCTCAACAATTAATTTTATAGCTATATATATATGTACAGGCCCGTAACTAGGGGGGATAGGGGGAATTCCCCCCCCCTGAAATGAAATCAGAAATTAATGGTGAAATAGAAAGTAAGACATACTAAAACGGCTCTCTTGTAGTTTCCAGCTGTTATATGATTCTCATGATTGGATCTATTGTACTTTTCTGTTGTACAAAATGTTGAGTTTGTCAATTTTTCAAAATTTATTTGCAAAAAAACGACGTTTAGTATTTTTGATTCTAGTCGTCAATATTGGAGCAATCTGGGTGAAACATTGCAGTTTTTATGCCAGATGTTTTATCTATTAACGGCGGGAAACCGCATTCAAAAAGCTTCACCTATTTGAAAGCTCCTGTAGTACCTGTCGGCCACGATACCGATATTAACTTGATCGATGCTCCAAAACGTTTATGCATAAGATAACAACTTTGAATCTGATAATCAAACTTTTACCGTGAATATGGATTTTGTTTTTACTTGCATTATTATTATCAGGCAAAACATGTCTTTGAATTGTTGATTTCTTTTAAAAATCCACTTTACAATGCAGGAAATATACTTCACACTGTTTTTTGGGCCTGTAAAAGTATTCGTGGCATTGGCAATATGGTTGGCGTCAGATATAATGGCGCCATTGCTTGACTCATCACATGACTGTTTTACAAGATTTTTTACTTTTTCGATTTTTGAAGCTACTCCATAGTAGTTTTAAGATTTTGTTATTAGTGGGACTGGTATACAGTATTTTAAACTCGTAATTTTTGTTTCATCATTTATTCAATCCTCTTAAGAGCAATGGTCGTGTTCGACCTGCTTCATCAAAAATCCCGTCGATAAAGAAAAATGCATGGCGTGTAATGCTCAAAAGTATGCAGCATTAAAGACAGATTCCATCAAAGGTGAGCTTTGCGAATATGTTTGTATGTTCCGTCAATGAAATAAACTAATCTAAATTTTAGAATCCCCAAAGGACATTTCGTTGATATAATACTTCAAAGAAATGTTATCCATTTTTTTCAGACAAGTGGACGTGCGAAGTATGTTTTATCAAAAATCCCAACGATCAGCAAACGTGTCAAGCGTGCAAAAGTTTGAAACCCGGTGAAAAATCGTCGTCGTTCGCTGCTTCCAATACTGTGACTGATAAAGGCGGTAAGACGACTCTACACTAATAACGTTAAATATAAATGTATTAATTTTCTCATTTTACTAATATTTCGTTTTACTCTTCTTAAGCGACGTTCAATCAAAGTTGGTCGTGCACTGAATGTTATATCAAAGTTCCTGGTGATAAACAGAACTGTATAGCTTGCGGGTCGCCTAAACCCAGACTACTCCTCATGGAAGATACCAAACAAGAAGATAAAAAAGAAGAAAATGCAAAGCGTAAGCAATTTATGTTCTAATAAAATACGCGAAAGATCATCTGATTTTATGTAATATTGAATGTTTTTAAATCTTGGTTAGGAAATCTTGAATATTTGAAAATAAGAATTTAAGGCTATGTACAAACCTGATCAAAAATTGGTGTTATAAAATCATGACCTAACGATAGAAAAATTGTACAATTAAAGGTTCAAAGAAATCGAAAAAATAAGAATATTGAATTCTGGGTTAGTTATGTGAAAACAGAAAAAAACTAAAATGAGAGGGAGAATTTCGAATTTCAGATTTTATCAAATTTATCGAAATAGCTTTTGCGGTAACGGAAAAAATATGATTTTTTCCGCGCGTTTCTGCATCTGTTTCAAAAGAGTAGCGCCGAATGTGAGCTTAAAATTTGGCTATGCTGCCTTTTCTTCCGGAAATATTTTCGATCAAAACTCAGCATTGATAGGTGATTTTTGACCGGTCGATCTAGCATGCTAGTAAAAAACAAGTTTTCTTTGAAATTTGGATTGATTCAAATTTAGAAAGGGTAGACTTGTCTGTAAAAATATTTTTCGATATTAGATTTCCCCCAATTTAATTTTATAATTGAACGGAAATTTTCAGCGTGGAATTGTACTACGTGCTTCGTTAAAAACCCAGCCGGCAAAGTTAAATGCATGGCGTGTACGACACCCAAGCCTGGTTGCACTTTTGCGCCGAGTAAGCGGTTTTTAAATTTTGCTCATTATCAATTCTACAATTTCTATCAGCTCGAAGGCTCGACACTTTTGATCCAATTTTTAAGAGCCATTGATATTTTTCGTATCATTAAACAACTTTTGTATACATACATTCACATTCTTGTTTTATTGTTCACCGCTGCTTTTTGAAGTAAGTTTCGGATTCAAACCAACACCACCGCCCAAACCGCCAGTCGAAACTTCGTCGTTCGGTGTTCAATGTACCCCCGAACCCGATCCCGCGCCATCGGTATCGGCTCCGCTCAAAACGCCGTCGTTCGTCCCGTCCTTCATCATAGCGAAAGAGGAAAAGGCTTCAACGGAAGAATCTTCTAATGGTATTATTTTGGATAGTGTTCGGTCGTTACAAAAATAAGCTTCGGTGCAGATGCTTCCAAGGAATCTATTCGAGCAATTTAAACCCTAGAATCTTAACTTCGATCTGAGCATCAACTTGAATTAATGATTCAATTAAATAATTGATTTCCACTTCGTCACATTTTGTGTCAGTAATGTGACAAAATTTGCAAGTAAATTTTTTTTATTTCCAGCGTTGAGTGGAACAGCGTCCAAAACAGCCGCGCCGTTTACTTTTGGATTCACTTCATCGTCAACGACGACGGCGTCTGCGCCACCCTTGTTGCAACCGACTTTGTCGATCGCCACGTCAGCATTTGGTACATAATTAATTACTTGTAGGACTTCAAAAAATGTTCCTTTTTGTTAGCTCGACATTAACAAGTAGAATATTCAAGATACTTCCTAGATTGATTTTTGCCTTATAGGTTTGTGTCATGTCAAATACTCACTAACGATGTGCATTTACAATTGAATCCGTTTTTAAACATTAAACTCCATGCTGGCCATGAACAATGAAATTCGGAGGAAAAAACTATCAATTTATTTAACTCGAAAATGGACCCTGAACTTGTTTGCTGTGCATTTGTTTTTTATTAGGTAGACTTCGCGAAACTTCGATAAAACTATTATGAGAAGACTCAGTAGATTTTTTGTTATGTGCATTCGTTCTCTTTAGAAAAAACTAATTTTTATCGACGTATCCAGAGTTTCTCCCGAATAAAAAGCTATAAAATGTTCCGAAAAATTCTCAGTGTTCCGCCTAATTTACTTAGATCCTCATATATGTCATTTATTCTACGTACTGTGTATATGACATTTTTACTGTCAATTCATTCTAAATTTTTTTTTTTAAGCCATCCCCTCTATCTCTGCACCTTCGGCAGCTAGTGCGGCTAGCAACGTCCCGTCTTTTGGCTTTCGTGCGCCCTTGAAGACGACAGCAGCTATTGACGATTCGCTTTTCGGTAACATATGGCTTTCTAAAATTATTCCTCTGTAACGGTCTTATCTTAGCAAAAAGTTCTGCTTGTCAAAACGGAACGAAACAGTCAAAAAGTCTAGGACAATATATGTAGCTTATTCAGATTTGTGACATTGAGAGTTTTAATTATGCAAGTGATTGGGGAGAAGTGCTTATGAACTCCTAGAAATCGTCGGCCATATGGCTAGCCATCGGGTGTTCCACGCCACAAGATAGGATTTTCCAATCATATGGCTAGCCGTATGGTAGTCATTAGGAATCCCAATACTTTTGGTCAAAAAATACTGATAATTGGCGCTTCGAACCATGAATACATTTTTTACGTTTTTTTAGGAAAAAATACTATTTTTTGAACCATTTTTCGATATTCTTTAGCGAAACCTTTGATTCTTTGGTTTTTTCGGTGACCCCGCTTGAAATTTTAAACCCTTCGGCCCAAAAAGGTCGCTAGACCACCCTAGACCTCGGGGCTCTGTTACATGTGTGGTTTTAATTACTAAATTCAGACATTCTTGTTCACATTTTTTCTTAAAATCATTTTCGTTTCATTTTGAGCCGCTAAATCTGCCGATATTACGAAAGAAAAGATCGAAACAGCTTCAGAACCCAAAGCTCCAGTTTTTTCGTTCGGCGGTAAGTTGATTAAGATTTGTGGTTCTCGTGAACACCTACAAGTCAGAGTCGTGCTAACGCGAGCAATTTTTGGAGAATACTCTGAATAATCAAAATTTCAAACTGATGACACAGTTAAATCGGATTTCGTGAAAAATGCGTGCGTGCCTGTTGGGAACACAACAGTGTAATACATCTTATCGCTTGATGCAAAAATTGATCCAAAGAAATAGTTTTTGATGACTTGACACGTTTGTTTATAAAATCATTCAAAAGCAATTCTATTTAGAAATTTACGTATTGAAGTCACCCAAATGATATTGTTCATCACCTTTTGTGTAGTAACTCGATTTCTCGTTCATCATTCAAAATTCATAACACTTGTTAAAGCAGTCTTTAAAATTTATTCCTCAAGTTCCGTTGATCTTTTTTTCAGCTGGTAAACCGAGCGACGCATTACCGAATAAAGTTGAAGCAGGCTCTGTTGCCAAACCGGCATTATTCAGCTTCAGTGGTAAGCGTCAAAAATTTATTGATTTGTTTGACTAATGTGTTCTCCGCTTCATTTTGTAATTTATTAAAATTCGTGATTGTTGATTTGTATGAATAGGACATACATACTTTTTCTTTAACGCCTGTAGCAACAGCTCCTGCTGCAACCGCAACGACCGTTCCTGCCAGTACTTCATTATCATCGTCGCTATCGTTCAATTTTTCGTCGGCGCCATCTGCAGCGCCTACTTTTGGTGAGAATTTACGGATAATTTGACGTCTTTTATATGCACATTTGGTATTGAGTTTTTCTTTCAAAGCAGTAAAAATGTCCATTATTATTAGCAATTTCATTCAAATTTTAACGACATTTTTGACTGTCAAAGTTTGAAAGCGGATTTATATATTTTTTGTTGTCTTCTTCGTTTAGTTATAATTTTTGCAATTCTAGATATTACTAAAACGACTGGCAATTCATCCGGCGGATTTGCGTTCAATTTGCCGACTTCGTCAGCCAGTACGGCGCCGTTATTTGGTACTTCTATTGTAGTTTTTGAGCCATTTAGGGCCGAATGGCATAGTGATGTCTTTGACAATAATCACAGATATAATATAGCAAAGAAAGATGCATGAAATTTATGATATGTCACGAAATCTTGGAAACATCTTCGTCCATTATGTAGCCTGTATTACATATCAATAATGTGGTCCATAAAATTACCCGTGCAGAAAAGCTGTCCGAGTTTTGTTCCTCGTGTAGCTCACGCATATAGTTATGTACGTTTATCATAGACCTGTACTCTTATTTAAGCTACTTATACATAGGCAAAGATCCCATTTCTAGCTTACGGAGCTCATATCCGCTTCGTTATCCCCCTGTTCGTAAGTTTAAATCAGGGTTTGACTTGTTTTAGTTGAAACGGCCTCGCCAGGTTTTGGAGAAAATCCTAATAGAAAACATGTCTATTTTTTTCTGAGCTGGAGATGATTCAAAGCTTCATCAAATATACTGAATTTGAGAAAAATCACCTCATTTTACATCATTTTTGATACACCTAATCCGGAATATCTGTCTGAATTATACCCTTAACTTTGATTTGTGGGGAAAATGCGTAATCCCTCCTCCCTAAATCGCTCCGCATAATCGCGTAATCTTACCTAAGGAGTCATAGGTTTTGTCCATGCATACATGTATGTAACGGAGTGCCGAGGTCTGCGGAGGTCCGGCGATTTTGTTTCGGTGTCACTGATTCCCGAAAATTTTAGAGAAGGGGTCTATGAAGGAAAAAAATTCGAATTTTCGCCATAAAAAAGGTATCCGTGGCGCGAAGTGCCGAGAAAATTGACGTTTTGGACCCTTTTCTGTTCAAAAATTGACATTTTTCATCAAAAAATTGGACATCTTTCCGACCAAAAGTATGGAGGTCCCTATGACTACCAAATGGCTAGCCATATGATTGGAGAATCTTGGGGGGATCGCCCAACGGCTAGCCATATGGCCGACGATTTCTGGGGGGTCCTTATAGCACTTCCCACCAATTACATGTATAGTTCAATAGCATTATCTAGCTGATTAAAAGCACCAGGTTTAGTGGTCTCGAACCTGTTATGAAAACTGATAAAATTTTCAGATCAACTTCATACCTTCTCTAAACAAAGTTTGACGTTAAGCCGTTTTTCAAAATCCCACCCATATATTTTAATTCATGTTCTTTTTATGTAATTCTGTTTTTGTCTTTAGGTAATAACGAATCTACACTCAAAAAATCTACGCCATTGACCTTTGGATTTAATACGATGGCGACGCCAGCGACTTCTGCGCAAGCTCCACTGCAGCCTGTATCTTCTACCGCGTCGTCGCTATTCAGTAAGTTTTATAATGTGCCTTCAGCATCATACATTCAAATTGCTCAGTCTTTCGATCCATTTTAGATATTTCTGTGTTGAATTATTTTAGTTTTCCACTTTTTTAAGCTGTTCCGGCTTCTACAACAACAACCACGACTAGCAAAATTGCGTCTTTCGGCTTCAACGCCCCTCTAAAGACTAACACGGCTGCTGATACTTTATTCGGTAAGTTTGGCGTAAGACCAATTAGTTGTTAGGACAGACTGTCACTTCTCGCTTATCACGCCGTCGCTTGAGGGTTGCCCTGTAAGCCTCCTGTGGTCGCGTGACAAAATGGAAGACTCTCAATTCGCTAGTCCAAAATTGTCAGTGTTTGGATGTTTTTTTATGCAGTTTTTTAATCGGCTGTGGAAATGGCGTCGATTCTAAAACTTTAGTTCATTCAAACCTACATATCTTCAAATGAGAATTCATAGGAATAGATCAATTTTGTACTTTTTCGAGGTCAGTTTGAAAGTGGCCAGGAGAAACATGATTTTCAATTTGATGTCGAGTTAAAATTATAGAAGAATTTGTCGACCCTATAACCTAGTTCATTTTTCCCCGTAAATTGATTAGTTTCTTTGCTTTTGATTTATAATTTCATCATTAAAATTTTTAGGTAACAAATTGACCAGTTCTACGCAAGAGAAAAATGAACCGGCTGTGAAAACGTCGTTGTTTTCCTTCGGTGGTATGCAATATTCACGTTTGCATTTGTACCCTTGTTTCTACTTTTCCAAACTAATTTTATACGCCGATTGAACAATTTTTTTCTTTATAGCACCTACATCGACAGCTGCTTCGGCTACTAATTTACCACTTTCGTTTAATTTCTCGGCCGCAGCGTCAACGGCGCCTGCCGTCGCACCCGTTTTTGGTGAGTAAATGGTGCAATTTCATTTTAATTTGTTCTGAGATTTTGTGTCACAAAAGCTTTTTGTTTCAAGCTTAATCAATTTCACAAAAGTATATGGATTTTTCTTGTTCATGAAAATTATTGCAGTCAAAGCATTGTTAGATTATCTATTTACAAATTTTAGTTCTCGTGGAAAATTTCTCCAGAAAATTTTCTAGTAATGACCATGTTCATATAATTGTCCAAGTATTTCTAGGCTAGCTTTTCTTTTCAATCTCTTTTTGCTCATGTGTTGCTTCTATTTTTCTAAAGGTGCGTCCACAGCATCGGGCAAAGCCGCTGATGGGTTCGCTTTCAACATGCCAACCTCATCTACCACCACCACTGCACCCTTATTTGGTAAATGAGTTTTTCTTTTTGTGATATTTTTGGTCAGTATAAAAGAATTTTGTTTCTATGACTGATATAGCATGGAAAGTGATGTTTTTCCAGTTTTTTATTTATAGAACCTTCGTAATCGCAAATTACCTTTCTACAGATTTTTTGTCAAAATTTTAATCAATTATTATATTCAAGAGTTTTAAAGCATGATTTGGAGCGTAACAAGGATATTGAAGCCTAATATTGAAATACTGTACCATGTTTGGTTTATATCGTAGAATGTTCTAAATTTATTAAAATTATGGCTGTTGAATTTATAAATTCACCGAACGATTACGGTAATCAAAAGTCCAGGAGTAAAGAAATGCAAATGAGTGCATAGTTTTAACTTCATCATCACCCTGATAGAAGATTTAATGTTCAGTTTTTTCTTGTTGATTGTTCTTTGAGTTTCTCCGAAATTTTCAGGCGTTTCATCCGGCTTAACGAACAACGCGACAAGCAGCAGCGGATTTTCTTTTGGTTTACCCGGCAGTAATTCGACTCCAAATTTTCAGTTCGGTGGCACATCTTCGGCGAGCGTCAACTTTAGCACTTCGCCATCGACGCTCCTTTTCGGAGCTAGTTCTAATACGGGTTTAGGCCAGTCGACGCAGTAAGTTCTTATAAAATAAAACAGAAAAGCTCATTCGTACATTTCGTATCATTCATTTTCCGATTTTCGAACGGTTTTTCTATTGATTTCATTCGTTGAATATTTTTCATATTTCTCATTCATCTCTTATGTACCTGTTAGTGTGGTGATGCCGTAAATTACCTATTATACGTAGAAAAGCGGTGTTCGGGTTTTGTTCCTCATGTTGCCTTTCTAAATACTACAGTTTCCTGTTCAAAAATTTCATGAAAAACCCATTATACGTATAGAAGCAGTGTTTGGGTATTGTTCTTCATGTTGCCTATCTAATACTACATTGTTTAAAAATTTCATGAGCATATAACTATGATGTACAGTAATCGGGGATATGTACTGATTTACTGTAGGCACTCTTTCGAAAAAATTTTCATACATTTCTTGTACAATGGCTGCAAAGGTTTTCGCCCCCTGATATTCAAAAGCTTTGAACATCAAGATTGCTGAAAGATCAGAGTGTCTCCTACTATATTCCAGGAGCTTTTGATTTGACTTGGCACATATAATTCACACAGTACTGGGCAATAGCGTAGTTGAAATATCCAGATTTTTTGTCGGCTGACTTCTGAATTCTGTCTACCTTTTTCAGTTCGAAATTTATAGGGTTTTTGCTATTTTTCCTGGACCTATGAAGAATGACCTTCTGGTCTCACTTACTTTGACTTCAGCCTACTTCTTTGAGAACGCTATTTTACAGTATCAAAAGTAGGCAATTCGGAGAAATCTCTAGAAAGAAAGTACTGCAATTATCTTGCCATTTCAGTGTATATAGTATGGGAAAATGATTGGCGAAAACTTTTGCACTCTGCTGTACTTAAATTAACTGCGTAATAATCTCCAAATCAAGCTAGAAAAATGAATGATTTTTACTAGTTTCCTGAACTGCAGTGAATTTGGAGCAGAGTTTTTAATTTGCCAGGCTTTCAAGGATGTTGTCTTCGAGTGGATTCTTCTGATCGAGATACATGCACATAGGGGGTCAAGGGTAGGTAAACTCTCCTACGTCTACCTGAGACCCTTGACATCCCCTGGCTCGAAGAAAATAGTCAAACACCCCTCTTTTTCATTATTTAGCCATATACATACTTAGTTATAGGTTTTTCAAGTATTCTGTCTGAGTAATTCTTGAGACGTGAAAATGACATGAATGGTAAGTTACATTCAACAATGCCACAAAGAGATGAGTGAACTTAACGACCGAAATTGTGACGAAAAAAATGTAAACTATTCATAAGTACCGTAAAATTTTGGCGTTTCAACTTGATAAAAATTTGGGAAAATTTACCTTCTTATCGATTTCCTGAGTTGAAACACTCAAAACTTAGACCATTTCTAGATCAAAAATTTCTGTTATGTGCGGAAAATTCTGAAAAGTTTTTCAACTCTACCGCGCATATAAAAGCCTGCTCTTGTGACACTACATGACCTACATGACAGTCTCAAAATGTTTTTATATTTTGAACATACACGCACATAAGGGTTGGGGGTAAATCCTCCTACCTGAGACCAGTGCTTTTTTAGCGGCACAGCCATTAGCAGTGCCGCTAATGGCAGTTTGACTCCATTAGCGCAAAACAATTTTAATTGTGTACAGTAGTTTATTTCTTTTTACAATAGTGAACAAGTTATTAGTGATTGTATTAAGCATTATTGAGAAATGTGTTATTGTAACTTATTTTTTGACAGCGTTCTTTTAAACGGGCCTACCTATTCACAGGGCCGTAACCGAGCAAAAAAAATTTTCTGGCGCCCAGCGCTGGGAAAATTTTCGGATGTTTGTGTTCCAAAATGTTAGGAAATGTATGTTCCCAACAATTATTCCTGGATAGAAGCTCTGAATTTACAGTCTTGTAATGATGTTTTATCGTCTTTGGGAAGGTTCACGTTTCAAAACGTTGGAAAACTCCAAACGAAGCGAGAGAATAAAATTCTGAGAAGTGATGAAGAATCTCAATTATCAAAAAATTATTGACTCTTGACTAAATTAGTAAAAAAGAGAAGTAATTCAATGGATAGAAACTGATGAAGGTTATTAGTAAGTGGAAGTAGATATGCTAACGGCTACGCCTGATAAAAAGCAATGACCGTTATACTCATGACCGGCAGAAAATTTTGAGGTTTTGACCTTCTGAAATTCATCAAAATGAATCTTTTCGGTTTTGAAGTGAAAAAAAATTTCTTATAAAAAAATGCCCAAAATTTCTTCCTCATTTCGAAATGTTTTATTAGCGCCGCGCCAAAAAAAGATGCCTGAGACTCTGGGCATCCCCTAGTCCGAAAAAATGGTTAAACACTCTGAACTGTTCTGATTACAGTTTTTGGCGATTTCTTTTGTGTATAAAACATGCTTGCGGAGATTTTTCATCTTTTTTACCCACCCACCCACTTTCCCCCACCTGATGAAAAAGTCCGAGGGCCATTCCCCCTAGAAAATTCTTGCCGTACATGCTTGAAGCAGACATGTGGGACAAGAGTTTTCCAGTAAGAGAATACTCGAACTTTTCGTCAAAGAAGTGGGGATGAGTCAGCAAAAAAGTGCGCCACAAGCATGTTTTTCATATAAAATATGCATACAAATAATCAAAAACTATCTTCAAGGAAGTTCTGGGGGTGTTTTAGGATTTTTTTTAGGTCAGGGGCTGTCTAGTATCTCAGGTATGAAGGTTTAGCCCCTCTATGAGCACGTATGTAGCCGAGGCGGAATTCTAAAGTTATCGAGAATAACAATGTTGAAGTATAAATCCAGCCCAGTCAACGCCAAAAAATCAGTGAATTTGCATAATTTGAATGGAAAACAGTTTTATAGTAACTTAACAATCTATAAATTGGTGGGATTTTGCTAGATTCGTACTAAGATACTGGGGCTACGTAGATGAAATTTCGACGTGATAAATTTCAGTACAACAGAGTACAGAGAAAAAAGGAAACACGAAATTTGCTGACGTCCAGTTTAGCTTTTGATCATCATCTTTCTTTGGTATAGCGTGCAAATCAGTTTCGTAAAAATATTGTATTGATAAATTGTCTTATACTCAATAGATTGAACACTCAACTTGGCGTAGTCATTGGTCATTTTCGAAATTCTAGTCTATTCATGAAAATTCGCAAAGGTTTTAAAATATATATGCATACACGCACATAGGAGGGTCAGGGGAGGATAAATCCTTCTACTTGAGATCCTGAATACCCTCCAACTGGCCCGAAAAAGTCGCCAAACACCCCCCCCCCCCCACCCACGAACTTTTTGAAGGCAAGTTTTTTATTACTTTCCGTATATTGTGTATGATAAACATTAGACAACCTCATAGGGAGGGGTATGAGGGGGTATTACCCCTACCTGAAGTCTTAAAAATTGATCACTGGGTGCCTAATTTTGAGACAAAATGAAGTGTTTAATGGACATTTAGCTACACTACCCCCATAACTTTTCAACTTTACCCCTAGCTGAAAAATCTGACCTTGGGGACCTCTGATAAACATGCCTGTGGAGCTCACTTTATTTTTTCTTCACTCATCCCCATCCCTCCCCGTCAATGAAAAAAAAATTTCGCCGGTCAACTCTGTACATATGCGGTAGAAAACTGTTTTGAAAAACTTTTTATAGAACCTGTTTTTTGCGGAGATTCTGTTTAATTTTTGTAACATTCGTTGAAAATAATTCAGCTGTGATAATTTTTGTGTTTCAACTTTTTTGGAACCATTTGGCTTTCAATGTAGGTTTAAAACCAATCTCTAAATATGTTCCTGAAATGGTCGCAACAAAATTATTTTACAGACCCCCTGCCGCTGCTAATATGTTCAATTTATCGGCCGGCAATCGCCCAACGAACCGTAAAACGTTGACAGCGAAAAGAACGAAAGGGTCGAGATAATATAATAATGACCAGTCTTAGTGAAAGCGAGTATTGTTTCTTTTGTAAATTCGATCGTTTCGGACCAGTGATCGACGACAAGTGAAGTACATAGAATTTTAAACGTATAAAATCGTTCATATAAGATGTTCTTTTTCTTATATTTTTCATTCTTGCGCTATTGTTTTTAAATCGCGTAAAACTTGAAAGTTATATAATAGGTCGATTATTGTGTAGTATTTTTATAAAAAGTGTACCTGGCGCGTTTATTAATCTCGCTCTCGAGAAAAATTGTTGATACGGAGATTTATGCAGGTTTTTCGTCGTTGAAATAAAAATGTTTCTTCGGACGTTCTTTCGCCGGCGGTATCAATTTATGGATGTTGGGTGTCTCCAAATTTCCATGCCAAGATTGCACTGTTAAATGGTGTACGCCACGTAGCCTGCTAGACTATAAAAAGTTTACCCACTTGATCTCAAGAGCTAAATGGAATATAGTATACCCCGTAAGAAAATGAACTCGCATCATCGTTCATCTGAGAACATTTAAATTTAATCAAAGTTGAAAACTGTTTCGATGGGGCAAAGGCGAACGCTCCGACATTATCGTAAAGTGCTCACAATCTATACGAAGCAAAAAAATCGGTGTAACATGATCCGCAGGTTTCACCCCTATTCAGCAAAACTCAAAACAGCGATTCTCAAAACAGCGAAGTCTCAGAACAGATTCTCAAAATGACGAATTTTCAAAAAAGTTATCTTTAGAATGAAAGAATGGAGATTGGGCGGGGTAGACGTTTTGGCGCATGGCCTATTTGGTCCTCCATTTCGGTCTGGTGAATGCCGGTTGTCACACATTTTGGCACGAATCACCAGACTTCTGACATTATGTCTCCATAGCACGTATTTTCAAGACATATTCTGCTTTGTTTATTATTAACATATCTACATGCATGTTTTTTGTTTCTTTTTTTCCCTTATTCTCTTTTATATTCTTATTTTGAACCATTTTTTGTTCTTTTTGTTTCAGGTCGTGTATTTTTCTTCTATTTTTTCCCTACGTTTTATTACATTATTGTAATTTTCGTTTCTTTATTATTTGTCTTTTGTTCTGCCTTTACTGCTTAATTATTTTATTCATTTCATTTTATTTGCTCATTTAATTTTGTTTTATTTATTTTATTAATTTAATTTTTTTGCAATTAAGCTCCATTCAAAAGAACCTTAATCGGAAATCCTTATGATAATTTTTTGTTTTCTTTCAAACGTTTAGCAAAAATGTTTTTCTGATGACAGATATTTTTTGTGATTTTGGAATGATCCGTTCGTGCCTACTTACCGCAACACAAAAGCATCTAAAACCAGATGACCAAATGCAACTAAAAATAGACTCAACTAGGAAAAACGATCTATATACCTAATTTGTATATTTATTATAAAAATGATGTGTGCGTAATGCATAAAACTTTTTACTATTCGCTGTATTGAGACTTCGCTGTTTTGAGAAACGCTATATTGAGACTTCGCTGTAATGAGAATCGCTGTTTTGAGTTTCGCTATTTTGAGAACGCTATTTTGAGTTTCGCTGTTGTGTGTTTTGCTGTATTGGGGACACGCCGATCCTCATACACATCACTTAGCTGCAAAAACAAAACTAGCATCTCAAAGTTGGGAATTTGAGTGTTTTATGCTAAACAGAAACTATATTCAATTATTAACTTGATAAATTCTTGACGTGCATCTTTATCGTTTTTAATTCTTTTTCCTGCTGTATCCATAAAAATTAATTTCTGATCCTAATTCACTGCATCATTGAATCGACTCAGTGGTTGACAGTGGATGAAACAACACGGTGGCTGAATCGATTGAATGTTGAAACAACGGTTGTGTCGTAACTTGGCGCCAGTCGCCTATACTACATTCAGTTTAAAATGATCGGTGTCAGAGTTTCGGAAAACGCAGCCTTACTAGAAACCAGCAAATCAATTTCGATAATCTTGAAATGATTGAGAAGGGTGATCATCGAGGACTCTTCATCATGGTGGAAAAATTAATTGAATTGAGTCAACGAGCCTTCCATAATTTTGAATAAAAGTTTGGCTGCTACCTCGCTGCATCGACCATTTCAAAATGAATGGTTTATAGTATGTCCTAGTATGCTTGCAATGTGCTTTCATTAATGAGACTATTATGAGTGTTTTACATTACCAAAATAGCTATAAATAGCTCGGGCCATTCTGAATTTGCCAAGCCTAAGCCTAAGCCAACACTTCAGTGCCGAATGAGATTTTCTTTAACGTCTTGCTGGTCTGGAAAATGCGTACAATTTCACTGTTCTGATTGAAATTGAGTCTTACCTATGATATGCTAAGTTTGTTAGGACATAATTACAATAAAAGTTGAATTGAATTTAGTATGACAATAAAATAATGTAGTCGCCTCTTACATTAATAAATGATTATAGAATGAGTGTTGAAATAGCAGAATAGGATGGGGCGTCAAAGTAAGATGGTAAGAAAGATCGTTACCAGACAATGGGCGCTGTTGTAAGATGGACGCCAAACGGGCGCCAAGAGGAATGTACTGAATCAATACGGGGCCCTGAGAAACGACACGATGGCTATACAACTTACTGCGTTGTAATTTTCTGCACCTATAGAGATACAGTGCAGCTCAAAAGTACGCATTTTGTAAGCTTCGACTTTTTTACAAATTCATCAACTTTGAATTAAGTTTATTCCATGAATACTCAAGCGATTACGATATGCTTGGTACCATTGGGTAGCATATTCATTTTTCTAAAAAGTGTTGTATATTGTTAGCCAATTTGTTACACAGGTCTCTATTAAAAAGCAGAGACCTACGATATAATTTTTTCATCTTTTTTTGTCAGCAATTTTCGACTATTAATGACGTATTTCGAAAATTTTTGCGAAGAAATTATGATTTTGACTCATCGACCTTAATCAGTATTTTATAGAGATTTCTATGGTGCAAGAATTATGATTGTAGTTAAAAAATTGAACGAGATACACTCGATTTCTCAAATCCGAAAAATCTTGCTGGTATTTGTCATTTGATTAGTTTGTTTGTTTGCGCAAATATATTTATGCTTAAAATCGGAATCTGAAACATTAAAGCTTAGAATCTTCTGACTATTAGAATCGGATCCAACATGATTCTGGTGATTGTTAATTGTGATATGATATTTTAATCATGACTGACAAAGTTCTGATATGCTTAAGCTACTGTAAGTGAATCAGCATCAGGCATAGAAAAATCAGAAAAGTTAAAATTTCATGTTTTGGAAAATTGAGTAAATTACGTTCAATTTTTTATTCGAGATCATAATTCTTGCACCATTGGAATCAGCATAAAAAATTGATCAAGGTCGGAGAGTCGAAAGCATAAATTCCATCGGAAAAATTTTCGAAAATTGTCTTTAATAGTCGAACATAGTTTACAAAAAGATGAGATAAAGTTGTATCGTAGCTCTCTCGTATTAAATAAATACCGGTGAAATAAATTCACCAAAAATATACGCCAATTAGTAGCAAAATTAATAAGCTACTGAATGGTACCAAGCATATCGTAATCGGTTGAGTATTCATTGAATAAGCTTAATTCAAAGTTGATCATTTCTTTCGAAAAATCGAACATTACAAAGTGCGGCTAAACTTTTGAGCTGCACATATGTTTCAACGGACGCGTTGAGGCGGATGCTGGAGCAAGAAAATAAGTAGGTTCGCTTTGACACACTTTTTTGGAAACTTTACTTACCTTTACTAAACAAAAGCAGCGGAAAATTGAATTACTGAGTGAAATTTATTTTTGTGGAAAATTTGACCATAAATCGAACAGATAATGAAAAAAATTTGGAACGCTTCACGAATTTGCGTGTCATCCTTGCGCAGGGGCCATGCTAATCTTCTCTGTATCGTTCCAATTTTAGTATATGTCTATGGAATAGACATTTCTCTTAGGCGACTGTCAGGTATATATTCCCAACAAAAGTGACGAAACATCAATCCTACGGGTTTATCGCTTAAATTAACATGCACGGCATGAACAGTTTTTTCATTTCATTGATCGGTAACCGAACATGCATCATAATGCTCCTGTGCCAAATATAAAATCCTCAGTTATGGCAGCCAAATGAGATGAAGAATCAGAGATGATTCTTCGAAGATTGGTTAAAAGTACTACCAGCAATCCTTTAACAAAACAGTTGTGCTCCAACTGCGGTGTTGTTTGGAAACGAAATTTTCTAATCGTTATTTTCAATTGAATGATATTTAAATGGTCTGTAAAGAGCGAATGATTGTAGTATGCCGCTGACCATGTGCAGATAATGTCGTCAATAATTGCAATTTTTTGCAAATCAGCGTAAGCGCGCAGAAAGATGTTCATGCAAATAATAAACAACCTGCATATTATACGGACACCTTTCTCGAGTTGACTGTAGCAGTTAGGCGAAAAAATTGACAACAGCATATTTCGGCCTGATGACTCGTTTATACTTGTTTTTTCCCAACGGAACGGAACGGATCGTCAACAGCTTGAAACCTTCAGCCTTTAAAACCACTTTCGGTCGGAAAGTATATGTGAAATTTTGCGGAAAACGACCGACCGTAACCGCCAACCGAACTACGTCCCGTCGATTGCATTCCGTTCCGCCGGAAAAGACAAGTATAAAAACGAGCCTTAAGATGCAAGTTTGTAGTTTCCTCACCGATTTCCGAGGCTAATTTGAAAACGATAAGACTATAACATTACTGAAATCAGGTTACGCGGACCACAGTTCGTCTTTTAGAAACTGTATGCAAATGGATCAATGTCAAAAATAAGTACCATCTTCAAAATCTTGCATCCGAGACTTTTACAGTAGAATTTTTTACACAGAACAATTTGGAGATTTAGCTGAGTTGGCTTGCAATTTCGCATGCCTAATTGACAATTGGTTTAGCAGAAAATTACAAAAATCTCTCGTTTGCCAGATAGCTTTTTGTCGAAAATTTAAAAAACGGAAGAGGAAAACAATTCACTTTGAGAAATTTAGCACAAAGTAAACGAGGAGTAATGTAAAATTACTGAAGTTAATAATGACAGCTTCCGTTGAAGTGTGATTTTCGGGAATTTCATGTCCGACTTATGGATCGGCAGCAGTAATGGCATTGGAATCTCGCTGGGGTAATACTCGAGGATATTCATGCAAATTGATAAAATTTAATGTTTATATTTACAACGCATTTCTTCCCTAAATTTGTACTCAAAATTATTACTCGGTTACTTGTTCAGGCGTCAAAGCTCAGTGTCACGCTCCAGTGGCGTAGTTGGTTAACGCGCCGTACTTATAAGCAGTATAAGGTATGCGGAGATCAACAGTTCGATCCTGTTCTGGAGCAAATTTTTTTGTGGATCATATCACGTCGCAATCACTTGTTGGAACGATCAAATTTTAAAATCTGATCAGTTGCAAAGTTCATTTTTGAATATCTGTGGGTTGCTAAATGTGTAATATTATTAGTGATGTCAAGTTTCCCTTAATGAACTAGTGATTATTTATCAATATCTATCTTATTAATTAATATAAATTATTATCTTGTTAAGATATTGAGTTAATTTGGATGATGTGGAAAATGCATGTGCAAATTCAACGATTAGAACGACGTGCACCTCAAAAAATTGAAATTAGGGCGTCGCGGTCTCCAAACCTAGGATTTTTGTGAATTTAGCTCAAATTTGTATGATTGTCCCGGATAAATTGCTGATCAAATTTTGCACGCACCACTGTATGAACCCTTAATCCTGACGTTTATTATATTCATGTCATGACAATACACAAAGGTTCATTTCCGTCTGAAGTCGGAACTCCTCTGAGTTGAGCTCCAGTGCATCATGAAGTTACAACTACCGAAAAACGGTTCCGCTCATTATCATGTCATGGCTATAGAACCGAATTTATGAATGAAAAAGATAAAGCATTGAGTTTATTATTTGTAAAAAGGACTTTGATGTCATTAAAGGACCGACAGTAAACAAATTAATTTTTTGCTCAAACTTCGGTTTATCCGGCCATAGTTTCGCCAAAAATTATGAACCTCAGAATAGAGACATCTAATCTACAGGTATACACATAATCAATCTTACATTTATTGCGCTACAATTACATTTTACATCAAAGCAACATTTACCGTTCCAAGAATAGATTTGCATAAATTATAAAACGCGATCAAATCGATTGTGTATTGACATTCTATTAATCCATTATATCAAAATAGATCGTGGTAAACCAGAATTTGTCTTCGTATATAAATCAAAAAATTGAACTCTGGCCGCTCCAATGTTCGCACGGAAATTAGGATAAATCTGTTACAAAGGAACAAATGTGAAATACAAAAAATGGTAAAAAAGGATGTTGATTTACAAGACATCGGCGAGTCTTCGTAACGGCGGTGAATTTGATCGTACGTAAAGCGGACGAAAGTTTCGTGCTGTTCTGAAACATTTGAATGGATGTAACATAATCTATTGAGGAAATTTCCATAGACACACTTTATCAAGCTACAATGTGTTTTCCTGATTGATAACGTTAGTAATGTCGAGAAGATCAAACTTTAGTAAGAAAAATTAATTTTTGATAAGAAAAATGAGAATAGAATCTGCAACACGTTCGCAATTTAAAGATGCACTTACTAAAAATACTAGATAATGCTCAAGATAAACTCTATGCTTGTTGACCAGGGTTTTTTCCGCACATTGCGGATTTTTTTGAGGGTCATGCGGGAAATTCTTAAAGAGTTTTCTGCGCGGAGCAGAAACCTTTTTAATGTTTTTGGTGGTTTTTAATGGTGGTGCAGAAATTTTTCTGATCGATTTCCGCAAGATGCGAAACGCCCGATGGGGAAAAAATCATGTTGTTAGCACCATAAAATTCGTTCTTACCAGCCAACTTTTCGTTCAAAACTTTGTCATACTCGATGCTCAATCTTGTTTCTTGTTCTTTCAGTAGGCGTTCGCATAGATTTCGCACCTAAAACACATAAACTTCCATCAACATTTCATTTAGTGATGAGCGCCAGAATAATTTTTATATTCGGATATTTTTAACATATATGTATAATCGGGGGGGGGGACTACTATAGGAACCCCGCCAGAAATCGTCCGCCATATGGCTAGCCATTGGGCAACCCCTCCCAGAATTTTCCAATCCCATGGCTAGCCATATAGTAGCCGTAGGTACCCCCATACTTTTGGTCGGAAATATACTGAAAAATATCCATTTTTTAATGAAAAATGTCAATTTTTGAACAAAAAATGGTCAAAAACGTCAATTTTCTCGGCGCTTCTCACCGCGAATACATTTTTTTCATTCTTTCCATTTGCATTCGCCAAGCATGGAATTTTGTACTAAAAAAGCGAGATTAATTGAACCGCGATATGAAAAATTTCAATATCTTCCAGGTATATTCTGCGTACTAGTAGATTCCTCTAATAACACATTTTCGCTATAGGCTGATCATTAGGCGTAGTGTTTTTTCTTTTTTTTATAGCTTCAGAGTTGGAACTAAATTTCAACACACCTTTTTTGGGCAACGCGTCATAATATGTAAGACTGACTTGTGTAAAACTGAATAGCGGTTTATCTCGCAAACTGACGCCGCCGCCACAACCGCCGCTAGATTGGAATTCCATCGCCGCCGTAACGTGAGGTTGTTGTACTATAAACGATGTTTGTTGCTGTTGTTGCTGCTGCTGTTGATCGCCGTCCGAATCGGATAACGGCGAATCGGAGTTGCGCGAATAGCCGCCGCAGCTCGGCGACGCCATATCGTTCGGTGCGCGACGTTTCCGCAAAAGGTGCAGCTCTTTACGCAGAAAAGCGTACAATTCATCTGAAAGAGAAACGAAAAATAAGAAAACATTAGAAAAAATCTTTTTTAAATCATAGGTATGTACATGTACAATTGGAAGGAACTGCCGTAGAAATAGAAAACCTATCCTATATAAGAAGAGAAATAAACGGAATATCTCTTTCGCCGGAAATAGTCATTTTTGACGGTTTCTCAAATGTTTTTGATGGGAGGACAGCCAATTGAAAAAATCTTGGCAGCGGCCTGAATAACCCGAAAAATTAAATCGAGCTAGATTACTTAAACGAATGTTCAAAAGTAGAAATAGAAGATGAAAAAAGAACGTTTCGACCAAAAACTTGACAAAAATACAATTTTTCCTGTGTCACAAAAACAAGATTTGGTGATAGCCTTGATGACTAACCCGACGAAACTTTCGCATTATTGATGGCCGTGTTTTCGAACATGGTCGGTGGACGTTGCTCGTTATTATGGTGGCCACCGCAGCCGACCTGCGACGCGCCGGCAGCGAAGCCCGACGCCGCCGGATGGTAAGGCGAATGATTGCACGATGTGCGACGACGTTTCATCGAATGTTCTGGGCTGTGCAAAGCATCTAGATCAATTGCTCGTTTTAACGTCACGCCGCAAGCCATTATTGTTGATTACTACTAAAAGATTTAAGACAAAAATATTGAGATATATTATAGTATGAAAATTCATAAAATGTCGGTCGTAGGCTCGATCACAATAAAGTGTATGAATTTAACATGGTCTAGGAAGAGCTCAACACATTTATTGTCAGACAACAGAAAGTGGAATATCATATGATTGGCTATTCTTTGAGGAGAAAAATGAATCAATCTAAAATAAAATTAACCCCACATACGCAACGGCGTATACTTCTGAAACGTGGGACGAAGGCATAACCAGGATTATAGGGCACTGCACTTTAGCGACAACTGAATTTTCTCAAATTATTCCACATGGGAGGCACGTACAGCGGTTGTATCCCGCTATCTCGAACGTTCCGACGTCCTGTTACCTCAACGGGCAGTGTTTTCTTTGCACGAACTGTTTTGCACGGTGCAAAAAAAATACCAAAAAAGTTCACGTTTTTTGTACTATAAATAATATATCACTTTTTCCACGATTTTTTTCTACAAATAAAGAAATGAAATTTTTTTTCACATGTGAAAAATTTTTTGGAAAAAAATCTTAAAAATCAGATTTTGAATTTTGTGTTCATAAATTGTAATTTCTAGAAATTTTATCATTTGAAAAATTTTAAAACCAAAAATTTGTTCGTAACCTTTTATAAATTTGGCCGAAAAGCCATGAGTCAGAAGAGTAGAAATTTTCCAAAAATACTTCCATGAAGCTTTCGAATTTGATTTACGTCAAGAAAGGAACAAACGCTTCAAAAGGTTTAGAAAGTTGACGTGTTGATCTTTCTCAAAAAATCTATGGAGGAAAAAATCCGGATATTCATTAATTATAAATATAAGATATTGAAAATCGCCAATTAAACATGAAATAATATGTTTAAGACGATGAAAACAATTAAAAATTAGTGATAAGTGAAGGTAGACTTGCTAAAAGCGGCCTGAGCTTAATAAATAATATGATTATTAAAGTTATAACCGACGCGCAGCGCCGGAAAATTTTGAAATTTGTACCTCCTAAAATGCACCAAAATGCATCTTTACTATATGAAAACCCCAAATTTGTTTTCCACATTCGATAAATATTTTTGCACGGTGCAAAAAATATGAAAAAAAGTTTTGCACGAGCGGAAAAAGTTTTGCACAGTGCAAAAAAACAAACACTGTCAACAGGTGTAATTCCGATGCTGGCAATATCACGTTATATCGTTGGTATATTGGACACTAAAGCTTACATCAAGGCTTAAGGTAAGGTTTAGATTCAGACTTGAGCTTACTTAGGCTCAAGCTTAGGTTTAGTTGTGCATTCGAGGTAGCGCCATGCTCAGCATAAAAATTCTTTCGAACAAAAATAACGATAACGAGAATTTTATTTATTATTCGAGGCAACGGATCACAATCTATACAACATGTAGGTATGACATTGCTACTAGTATGTAGTGTAGGCGGAGCAGAGCAAAGCCACGTAGGCGGGCGCGCGCCCATTCCATTGAGCGTCTTCGAGGGCACGTCCATGCTCATTGTTGTGCGTGGTACACTTAGATCTTTACACGGCCCGAAAACCTTACAGGGGCGGATGGTTGGGGGTCGGCATTACCTATAAGATCTAATGTTGGTTGGGGGAGGAGTTCATTAAATAGGAGTATGCCCAACTTTGCCACGTGAGGGAGATAAAAAATGACGCTGATCTTTTGCTCCGAAAATGGATATTTTTGGTCGATTTACGGCCAGCGTGTCTGCACAGCATGGAAATTTTGCTGGGGCTCTAAAATTTTTTTCATCTTGATAACAAAAAGAAAGGTCTGCTAACATACAATCAACATCATTCTTCGATCTAATTAGTCGAATATGAGAACTCATTTGCCTGGTCAGCACTTTGTAAAGTTTTCATATTAGTACTTCTTCTGAAAAATGTACGTTTTGTTTAGAAAAACCGACGGCTTCATTTTCATTTTTATGACGACTTTCTCTCCTCTTCTTATCTCCTGCTCGTTTCCCTTTCATCATCTCGATCAAAATTGGAGGGAGGGGTCGAATCTTCCGGGGTCAACAAAAATCTGCTGAGGGTCAATCAAAATTTGCTGAGGGATCAATACCCCATAAAAAAATTTATGTGCGTGAATGGGTCGACAACTGTCTATACAACTGATCTTTTATACACATTCGGCGTTTCAAAGAATTTTATTCTCATCCAAATTCCACGCATTCATCACATTACAATTACAGAATCAGTGCATAAAAAATTTTAACCCAATAGCTTAATAAAATGTACTGTTTATCACTGTTTTTAGCGGCACACCCATTAGCAGTGCCGCTAATGGCAGTTTGACTCCATTAGCGCAAAAAAATTTTATTAGCGCACAGTTAGCTTATTTCTTTTTACAACAGTGGTCAAGTTATTAGTGATTGTATTAAGCATTATTGAGAAATGTGTTATTGTAAACGTATTTTTTGACAGCGTTCTTATTCCGAATCATTTAACCGTTTTCTTGATTAGTTTTTCTCATCTCACTGACGTGGTTAGATAAGATAGAGCAGACACGCGCACGATTTTTATGCAAATTAGAGCGGTGAAAGTATCTTCAGTTATATAGTTGTCAAACTTTTGGCATAGAACTTTTTAAAGGTTCTCAGTATGTTGTTAGGGTGAAAAAAATTTTTTGTGCCGTTAGCAAAAATTTTTTGGCCTTTTGTGCCAATTGGCACACATGTCCGTGCACAAAAAAAAAACGCTGGGGTTCACCTGGAATTTTTTTTTGGGGGGTGGGAGTCGAAAAGAGTCGAATATTTTCCCTAAAAAGGCACTTTTTCCCCAATTTTTCCGAGTTTGGGGGATCAGTAATAGGGTTGGCCCCCAACCCTTTCCCAATTACAGGTATGGGTTGTTGTGTGAAAAAATACCCTGCAATTTGCAATCGGATCGGATCGGGGTCACCAGTTTTTCTTCCTCAAATGGGGTCTTTTGAGGAGAAAAATTTGGAAATGAAGAAAAAAATTTTGGGTATGGTTCTCATAGTGGAAAAAAATTTGGGGCTTTCAAAATCGAAAAGATGCGTTTTGGTGGACTTTAAAAGGTCAAAATTTCAAAATTTTCGGGCGCTTCACGCCGGTCATGGGTATAATCTCAACTATTTTCTATCAGGCGCGGCCGTTAGCACATCTTGTACTTCCACTTACTAATTAATTAGCAACAGTTTCTATCAATCAAGTTACATAGCTCATCTCAATTTCTAATCATTAAAAGTTAGTATTTCGCTGGAAAAAACAATTTTTCATCAATTCTCTCAATTTTTTCTCTCGATGCTTGGAATTTTTCCAAAATTTTTAGCATGAACTTATGGGTTTATTGAAAATGGAAATTGAAGACATCATTCTAGACTGTGATTTTGGAACTTCTATTCACGAATTCACGAATATCCATTGGGGAGATTTATTTTCCAGCGTTATAGAATATAAAAACTGAAAAATTTTTCCGGCGCTGCGCGCCGGAATGCGGAACAAATTATATTTCTTCAGTCTTTAATTGATTTCCCAATGTTGTGAAGGTTCAACTTTCAGCGTTTTAGAAAGTGAAAATCCAAAAAATATTCCGGCAATCCGCGCCGGGACAAAAATTAAATAATATTGGATAATCCTGATTGGAACCACAGAAATATTAATAAAGGATAAATTCATGACAACTCTCTCGTTAAAATGCTTTCTCTGCTCTTGTAGAACTCCAATATATTCTTCATCAGCTCATTTTGACTATAACATAACCAGAATTTTCTCAATTTTTTCCCAATTTTTGCAGGTTTCTGAATCTAAAAGCATCAAAATGCTTGGGTTATGCCCCTAAAATGCACAAAAAAGCATCCGTAGGCATATTATGGACGTTTTTAAAAATGTGGAAAATTTTTGCAAAATGAGGAAAAAAATTTTGGGTCCGGTTCTCATGTGGAAAAAATGTTCGAGGAAAAAAACGGTGATCGGGGTCACAGTTTTTTCCTCAATCGACGCTTTTTGAGGAACTTTTTTTGAAATTGAGGAAAATTTATTTGTGCTTAGGCACCACTTTGAGGAAACATTTTTTGATGGTTTCCTGTCTGGAGATGCATTTTACGCGTTACAAAACCAAAAATCGTTGAAATTTTCCAGCGCTTCGCGCCGAATTTTAATTATTTAACACGTTTTCTTCATGATTCCAATGCGCGGTTAAAAATTTCATTCCAGCTAATGCTTATAGCTTTTAATTATCAATATATTATGAATAAATGTTTGATCCTGTGTCGTTTTTTTTTGAGAAATTGACGAAAAGCAAGATTTTTCTCGGTTTATTTTCCCAAAGTCTTTTAGCGGGTTTTAAAAAGATTTTGACATTTTTGTGATTAAAACTTTTCGAGTACAAGTGGGAATTCTTGCTGGTTGGAGAATCAAAATTCTTGTTTGCTTCCCTGGTTTTTGAATTGTGGTCTGCCCGACTGAAAATTCATTGAATATGAATTCTCTGAAAAATTAAACCTTCTGTCTAGGAAATAAAAGCTGTAACGGTTCATTTTCCAGCGTTCTACAATATCAATATTCCAGAAAATTTTTGGCACTAGGCGCCGAACAAGTTACTCATACCAACACCGTTTTTTCCTCAAATGGGGTCTTTTGAGGAAAAAAATTTCGAAATGAGGAAAAAAATTTTGGGTATAAATCTCATTGTAAAAAAAATTTTGGGGAATTTAAAACCGAAAAGATGCGTTTTGGTGGACTTAAAAGGGTCAAAATCTCAAAATTTTCCGGCGCTATGCGCCGGTCATGATTACAATCTTGACTATTTTGTATCAGGCGCGGCCGTTAGCATATCTACTACGACTTACTAATTAATGCCAGTTTCTATCAATCAAGTTTTCATTTTCATTTTTCATTTTCGTTTCATTTTCTAATCGTTAACAGTCAATTATGTCGCCCAAAATTAAGACTTTTCATCAATTCTCTCAACTTTTCTCTCGATGCTTGGAATTTTTTTAACATCTGCAACCTGAACTTTTGCGTTTATTGAAGATGGAAATTCAAGACATCATTCTAGACTGCGATTTTAGAACTTCCGTTGATGAATATCTCTTGGAGAGATATTTTTTTCCAGCGTTTTAGAATATAAAACCCCGAAAATTTTTTCGGCGCTTCGCGCTGGAATTTGAAGCAAATAACACTTATAAGTTTGATTTTAATTTATTTCTCAACGTTGTGAAGGTTCATTTTTCAGCGTTTTAAAAAGTGAAAATCCAAAAATTTTTCCAACTAAATAAAATCAAATGATTCTAATCAGAACCACAGATATGTTAATAGCGCAAAAATTCCTGAGAACTCTATCCTTAACATGCATCACCCGTTCCTGTGAACACTAAGCTCATTTTGACTAATATAATTAGAATTTTCTCAATTTTTTCCTCATTTTTGCAGGTTTCTGACTCCAAATACAACAAAATGCTTGGGTATGCTCCTAAAATGCATAAAAAAGCATCCGTAGCCACATTTTAAACGTTTTTTAAAACGAGGAAAATTTTTGGAAAATGAGGAAAAAATTTTGTGTCCGGTTCTTAATGTGGAAAAAATCTTCGAGGAAAAAAACCGGTGCATACCAATCTTTCCATTTTCTCTTCAAAACTCAAAAAATTTAGTTTCAAAAGCCTGAAACCGACGCGAATCGAATGAAATAGAAGAAACCAGCTTTTGGTATTTTTCCGATAAAATTAAGCCAGTTTATTGATTTTAGAGTGAACAACCAAAAATTTATCTGTGCAACCAAAATTTTTCATAAGTTGCACATTGGAATCTGGCTTTTGCAGAAAAAAAGCCCTGTGGTTCAGTTCATACCTTCATGTCAGATTGTCAGTTATTCAGAATCAGTTTTAAAATTATATTTTTCATTGTTATCTTTTTATCAAAGTTTACTGTTTGATTTACTTGTTATGTCAAATTTAGGTTGTTTTATGTCGTCAAAATAAGGTTATGCTGTTGAATCTTGCTCATGTAAACTCCCTTGAATATTCCTCTACAAACAGGTCATAGCTCGAGTCTTTTTCACCGTTTTTTTCCACATGAGAACCGGACGCAAAATTTTTTTCCTCATTTCCCACAAATTTTCCTCATTTTTAAAAATGTTTATAATGTGCATACGGACGCTTTTTTATGCATTTTAGAAGCATACCCAAGCATTTCGATGCTTTTGGTTGGATTCAGAAACCTGCAAAAATTAGGAAAAAATTGAGAAAATTCTGGTTATATGTTAGTCAAAATGAACTCATGAAGAATATATTGGTGTTCTGCAGGAGCAGGTGAAGCATCTTAACCATAGAGTTCTCAGGAATTTATCCGCTATTGACATTTCTGCAGGGTTGGCAAGGCTTTGGTTTTTTGGTTTTTCAAAAAAGCCAAAAAATTGGAAAATCTCTGCAGGGTTTTTTTTGACCTACGAGTCACAAGCCAAGTGGCTTGTTGACCTAAAATTTTACAAGCCATTCCAAATTTTTACAAGTCAATTTTATAATATCAGTATACGTGAATAAATTCCAATGCTAGGTTATTTTTTAAAGAAATGTATATATTGAGCATCATGGCAATCGATCAAAAAAGAGATGTCATTCAACATTTATTCAATAACATTTTAGAGTCGTTAATTCATTAAAATTCAGGAAACATTTGAAAATTTGAGTTTGATCGAAGTCGAATCTACAAGCATTGTGGAACATAATTTTCCAGCAAACTATGCAAGAACATAATGACTTTGAATTACATGAGAAATCGGCGGTTAGAGCTCAAAAAAGCTATTAATCTTTCCTGCCTGAAACGCCGGAAAATTTTTTGGGTATTGACATTCTGCGATGCTGGAAAATCAATTTTCCAAACACTTATTTGAAGAATTAGATTCGAATATTCTGTTCAAAAGTCGTAATTTCAAGAATTTTATGTTTGAAAAATTTTAAAACCATTAATTTATTCTCACACTCTCATGAACTTGGCCGAAAAGATGAGTAGAAATTTCCGAAAACTACTTCCACGAAGCTTTTGAATTGATTTTACGTTAAGAAAGAAATAATCGCTTCAAAAAGTTTAAAGACTTGACGTATTGATCTTTCTCAAAAAATGTGTCGAGGAGAAAAATGTGAATCTTCATTAAATATCAAGATGAAATATTGAAGATTACCAATTAAAACATGAGATAATACGTTTAAGATGATTAAAACTATTAAAGATTAAATGATAAGTGAAGGTAGACATGTTAGAAGCGGCGCCTGAGCTAGGAAATAAATAATAATGCTTATTTAAGTTATAACCGGCGCGAAGCGCCGGAAAATTTTGAGATTATGAGCTTCTAAAATGCACCAAAATGCATCTTTTCTGTATCCGATATGATCAAGCACATGACTCAAAAAATTCTGACAAGCCATTTTTGCTTGTTGGACTAAAATTCTACAAGCCATTTTGTCAGTCCAACAAGCCATGGCTTGTAAAATGCTAAAAAAAACTATGAATCTCTGGTTTTTTTCCAGAATCATTAGGAAACTGTTTTTTCATATTGGTCGATCTTCTAGGCATGTATTGGTGTCTATCTAAATTAACAAAACAATCAATTTAGTTAAATTGATTTCACTACAAAGTAAAAAAGTCGTATTTTTATGATACGTTTCGCACACAAAGGATCCTTTCTTTCGTATCCATCTTGCAAGCACACATTTAGTACATGAGTTGAGTTTGCTTTAATTTGCTCACAAGAAAATTGGACATTAAATCTTTCGTAGAGTGTACTCTGACCATACGAGGTGACATCCATTGATCCACATCATCAAAATTTTGCAAAATATGATTGAGTATAATAATCCTGAATTCATTGTTACGCTAAGCTTTTTAATTTTCTTAGCTCGAAATTTCAAAATATAAATGAGACAACAATAATGAAATTTTGTACAGATCAGTTAAGCTTTTGAGTGGCTCATTTTTATGTGACTTGACGTCACTACAGGTAGAAAAAAATCGTACAAGAATGTGTATCTATCATGCAAGCGAGGATGGTATATATAAGACCGATTTGCTGTAGTTACAGACAGGTTTGAAAAGCAAAAATTTGGAAACATCTGAAATGTCTGTGTGACTTTCAACTGCAGTTTGTAATATTAATAACATATGTAATAATCTATCAAGTTAAAACCCTCTTATCGAAAACGGTATACTTAAAAGTTGTGTCATTTCAGCTTTCCTGTGCATTATGAATACATAATGTGATGCATTGATACAATTCTGTGGTTAATTTTTTATGAGATTTGATTACATACATTGCGTATTGTATATTTCCCTTTAATTTATAATTTTTCTTCTTTTCCTTGAATTTCCCCTTACATATCGCATGCTCTGTTCCATTTTTACTTTTCTTATGTTCTTCACTCATCGTTCCTTTCTTATGTGCCCGCTATTACTGTATTTCTATTGCTATAATAGGGATTTCGTATAGCATAAAATAATGACACTTCGGGTAAGATCAACACTTCTAGCTGCTATTTTAAGGCTACCTGACTAGACTTAGATGATACAGGGAGCTTTCAGCAGTATTTTACATAGTTATTTCGATGTGCCAAACATTTCAAAGAATTAAACCAGAAAAAACCACTTAAAAACCATAGAAAAACCAAAAAAAACATTAAAAACCATAAAAAACCACTAAAAAACCAAAATGTCGAAATTTCAAAAGTTTGGTTTTTGCCAACCCTGCATTTCTGTGGTTCCGATTAGAATCATCTAATTTTATTTGGTTGAAAAATTTTTAGATTTTCAATTTCTAAAACGCTGGAAAATGAACCATCACAACGTTGAAAAATAAATTGAAATCAAACTGATGAAGTCAATTTGTTTGAAATTCCGGCGCGTAGCGGCGGAAAAATTTTCGGGTTTTTATATTCTAAAACGCTGGAAAATAAATCTCTCCAACAGATACTCGTGAACAGATGTTCTAAAATCACAGTCTAGAATGATGTCTTCAATTTCCATCTTCAATAAACGCAGAAGTTTAGGTTGCAAACGTCTGAAAAATTCCAAGCATCCAGAGGAAAAATTGAGAAAATTGATGAAAAATTTCAATTTTGGGCGACATAATTGACTGTTAACGGTTAGAAAATGAAACGAGCCAGCTTGATTGATATAAACTGTTGAGCATTAATTAGTAAGTCGAAGTAGATATGCTAACGGCCGTGCCTGATAGAGAATAGTCATTTTGACCCTTTCAAGTCCACCTCTAAACGCATTGTTTCGGTTTTGAATTCCTCATAATGTTTTCCGCAATGAGAACCATGCCCAAATTTTTTTTTCTTATTCCGAAATTTTTTCCTCAAAAGACCCCATTTGAGGAAAAGCAAACGGTGGTCTTTTTGCAAAAAATGCCGGTTTATTGGCGGAATAAGATGATGCAATGCAAGTTAATGAGAAACGTTCAAAAATCCCATCAGAAATGATTTTGAGCGATTTTTAAGCAAGGAAACTTCAAAAAATTGATTTTTCCTCATGAGGAAAATTTCTTTGGGGTTTTTCCTCAAATGGGGAAAAGAGTTTTTTTGAGCAAAAAAAACACTGATCCGGTCCGGATAGTTTTTTCACACTTGGATCGGATATGCATCAATCTACAGTAAAGAAACAGTATTTCAGGTCAATATGATGAGAAGCTCTTGCGGATTGAAACACGATATAAACACAATTGCCAAAAATGACAACTTGTGTTCACGCTGGAACCAAAATTCAATTTCAAGTCTTGAGAATATTGAGACTTCATTTTTTATCTAAATTAAACAATCAAAAAATTGGTCCAATTTAATATACAATTTTACCGCAGAATAAGGCCAAATTTTTTCCCAACAAAAGGAACGCCAAAATCATAAGAAGATTACGCTGCTCATGGACTTTTGATTTGAATAGAACTGTGTTGGACACATATAGTTTGGTTTTTATCAGACAATTGTAAATTGGAAAAATGACCAAAACTGGCTCTGTCGTTTAAATGTTGTACACAAAAGTTTTAGTACAGAATTTTGTGTTGAAAAAGTTGTTAGTGATATTGAGTATGCTCATTTTAGTCCTAAGTTTAGCAGAAACCCGGAAAAATGGGAAATAGTACTTTGCTTTTTACGGTAATTATTTACAAACATTTCAAGAAAAACAGCTATAAAGTGTTAAGAGCGGCATATTTTGACCATTCAACAAGGTCATGCGAGGAAATTTACAGCTTTTTGTTTCAAACTCACGGAATACGATTTCTCTTCATTCATTACATCATCATTCTCTTCAAAAGCTTCTAATTATAAGAGTGGAAGGAAGTACTATTCTATATTTTATCGATTTTACTGCTAAACCATTTGTCACATATGATTGTAACTTTGTGAGCATATAGCCAACATTACCTCAGCATTGTTTTGGTGAAAAATTTTCCAGTAAAACCTTTATTTAAATGCTTTTGACGACAGCACTGATTCTTGTCATTTGTTCGATTTAGAAGCATTTTAGAAAAAAACGGACTATACTAAAGTAATATGAGGTTTTGGTATCACTGAGAACAATTAAAAAACGATTTCTCCACCGTACTCCACAACGAACTTTGCATCGAATGCATTATTCTTATTTGAATGAGCACCTGCTCGGTAAATTTTTCACAAGCAAACAATACCAGAACAAGGCATACCATAGCGAGGCGAATTTTGATTTCCATGCAAAATGAATTTCCAGCGCGGCATCAAACGTACGTAAAATGTGATATCATTTTCAAGCTACGATGAAATGTATGTATGGTCGTCTCAATCGCAATTCAAAAACTTCTTGAAGAATTTTGCAGTTACAAAAATCATTGTTCTGTTGATTCGCGCTTTTGAGAAAACTTGTAAGAACAACTCGAAAAAACGAAAATGTCTTACTGGTCATCAGCTTCCTATTTAGGAATTTTTTTGCATTCCGTAGCTCGATCGAAAACGTTTAGAGCACATTACTCATTTCAGCGTTAATTCCGTGGAAAATCCTTCAGTAGACCTGCATACACCATGCGGAAACCTATTTTTCAAGATTATGTTGTTTTTCTTGAGGCGCATGCAAATAATAATAATGGAAAGCAGGTACTATTACCTTTCCATGATTTTCCACAGAACTGATAAGACTGAAAATTCGCCGCTTGTCCGGCAAAGGGCGTAGGTACAGAAACCGAAATTTCGAGAAAACTGCCCTCGGTCAGGTTGAACGACAATCTGCCCCTCTATTCAAACTTTCATATTGTTGTCAATGTGCAATATTACATGTAATAAGGTCAGATTAGGTGTCATCGAGAGGAATCGATTAATTTAAAATCCCATTTTGACTGAGAAATGCACGTACGTCCTTTCGCCTGGCAGGCGACGAATTTATGAGCATATTTTCTGTTTTTCTTGAAATGCTTGTAAAGCACTAAGATGGAGTGCAAGTAATATTTTACAATTTCCCGCCGAACCATATGTCACAGAGGACTGCAAAGTTGTGGACATACCCAATCAACCTTCAACAGTTTTTTTGAATGGAACATGTTATTGCATTTGTGTAGATTTTGATGACAGTATGAATTCTTATAAGTTTTCAATTTGGAACCATTTAAAAAAAAACGATCACGCCGACCGTGCTGATTTTTGATTTAAGCACCTATGAAAAAGAAGCCATAACGTCTACAGTCGATTATAAATCGTGAGCGTCCGTACGAGTGTTTATTTTTTCGCACGAAAGATAGACTATTCTAGAGTACATACGTACATACTAAACCTTTATTATGAGTGTCCATGAGTTCAAATATGTAAATATAAAATCTGAAGTGAACGAGAGGTTAATACACAATTACAAAAACATAAATAAATTTGGTACAAAAAATCGTAAAGTATTCAAATATTATTTAAAATGCTCGAAATATTTCCGTCTTTCGGAGACGGGAGCTACCCCCGTACTTTTCATTTCTTCCAAAATTTCGGGATAAACTGTCATCATTGATCGACAGTCGATTTCGCGCCGGATATTTGGGGTGCTATGGTATCTTTCACCTAAAATCAGGAGACATCACAGATAGAAATATTGGGAGAGAAAACAAACATGAATATTACTATGTCTGCGTAAAGGAACATTCCGTTTTGTAGGCGTAACTTCATTCTCGTAATCTGAATAGCAAAATATCCAACATAAGCTATACATATAAGTAAGTACATAAAAATACCGAATGAATGATCTGTAACTGCGGTTTGAACGTTTTGACCACTTTCTGGCGTTGAGTTCTGCATAACTTGATGATTTCCAACTTTCAGCGGAATGGTTACATCGCAAGCAGAAGTGCTCAACTTTTGAACCTAAAGAAACTGACATAATGTTCTCCGAATCTTGATAAGAAACTGTTTTACTTGCTCCTTTAACAAGTTTTCATCTAACTTGTTGATATCGGCTATTAGCGATCGTAAAATTTCTATACTTTCCTCGGAGTCGCACTCGTTGCTGAAAAAAAGAACTGGAATAAGAGAAAAATATAAGAAATTGTCGCATTTACAATTTTTTGTCAAAAATTGATCGATATTCTGACAGGTAATCTTCTAACATCGTTATTTCGATACATTTTGCTGAATAAGCCATCGTCAATCGACTAATTTCTTCGTTTTCTTTTTCTACGGCATTTCTGGAAAGATAATCACTGCGTACCATTTTAATACACCCATATCGCCTAAGGAAATACCAAAAAACGGAACTTTCTAAAATACGAAAATGCCATTGCTTCATAACAGAGATGCTTGAAAACTGAGCAGTCGAGCGTTAAAAAATACAGGCAACACTGTGAAACTCTTACTGTATCTTTTTGTATCGTTTCTTTTCTGCGCACATTTCGAAAGAAGCTAATTCCGAATCGTTGTGAGGCGACGACGACAACTGTTGATGTTGCAATCGTAGTTTTATCATTTGATTATTCATTTCCACCTCGTGTGCCTTCTGCAAAGCGTCCAAAGCTATAGAAAAATTTGGTGAAAATTATTCACTTCATCTTTTATTAATATCGACTAATCAGTTACCAAATTTCGTCGCTTCTTTTTCTTCGAATAATTTTTGTTCGTAATCATTACTGATGCGCGATATTTCTTTCAAATGCTTCTTTTTTAATTCACTCATCAAATCGGTTTGATTTTTCAATATCGCTTGCAAACTGTCGTCGTTTAAAGTCTGAAAATAGGTGAAAATTTTAATTTAAATACCACTCTTGTAGATGCAAAAAATCGGGAACCGATCGAAACTATAAATCAGCAAAATTATCGAATAATGCCTCAAAACTCCGCTCGTTTGCATGTAAAAAGGAATCGTACAGGTTTTCCTTCTTCAATAATCAATATCAAACTACCTTCATTGCGAGCATATCTTTCGTCAGCTTCTTCCGACGATTTTTTTCTTCTTGCAATTCTTTCTCTTTGTCGAATAACTTCGATTCGTAAAAGTCTTTCAAAATTCGAATTTCGTCATTGCATGCCGCCTGCAAGCAAGTTTCCAGCATAAATATTCTGTTGCAAACTCGTTAAAAATTCAGAATTTCCAGGCAAATATGAAAACTACTAAAATAACAAAGCCAGTATTTCGCCTAACAGGGAGAAAAATAAAAAGTGATAGCGCTTAAAAAACAATTAATAAGCAAAAGCTAGTCTGTTATTAGGAAAACGATAAACTATTTAACCTGAATTTCAACTAATTCTTGTTCCAACTCGGCGATTTCCTTGTCCAAATGTTGGTTATTAGAAGCAACTTCGACGATACTTTTCAGATGATGTATTTCGTTCTAAGTGAAAGATAGGAAAGAAGACAGAATAGAGGCATTGGCAAAATAAAGAAAGAAGGAAAAAAGACTTCAAAGAAACATTGAAAAAATAATACAATAAAAAATGATACCTGCAGTTTTCGGCGTTCGGTTTCGAATTTTACCTCACTTTGTAATTGCTGTCTTTCGGAACAGCCGTTGTCGCCTTTAATTTTCTCGTTCGCAAAAGCAAAATACGTCTAGAAAGAAGATGAACGATATTATTGCATCTTGTTCTGCAAGAAAAATAGTCCGAAAAAATCAAGGAGACATTTCATTTTTCTAGTAGCTCAGTTTCGCTATATGAAGCAAATCGGATCAAGATTGAGCGCTCAAGCATCAAACCAGTCAAGAAAGTATTATATTCCTATGTGCAGGAAATCAGATCTGCGTATAATTCTGAGCAAAATCAAGATTAGCTAACTACATACTCTGCGTATTTTCCGATTGATGATTGCTAACCTTAATTATTCGGCGAAATATTTCGGGATTTAAATCGATGAATAGGATCTCCCAAACGCAAGACTGAATCGAATTTTCAAGATCCACGTTTTCATCGACAATATTTGAATCTTTCACGAAGTCGAACTTGCTTAGTAAGTTTTCCAAGTATTTTTGATTTTTAGTTAGGTGGTTAAACTTAGTATAATTTCCGTATAAATAATTGGCACGATTTTTGTTTGAATCGGAAATCGAATTTTCCTCAGAATTTAATGAAGCTTCTTCGAACAAATCCCTCAGTTTATGAATACTTTCGTTGTCTAAGAACATTTTAACATCATTATGCTCTTTTTCCGGACTAAAAAGTTGATCGACTTTCGATTTTAAGGCACGATATTCCATATAACGAGATTTTAGAATAGCTACAATCGACATTTGGTTGAATTTCATTGCACATATTCCACTTTTCAGTGCTAAGCTCGCGTCAAAACACTGATCGAAAATACCACTTTCAGCAAGGAATTGTTCGAAATTCTGTGATTCCACCGCTTTTGAAGCGGCCAGAAGTTCCAATTTACAAAACGCAATTTCTCGTATTAGAAGGAAAATCGATATGTTTAATTTTTGATCAGACGCCCCTTCGCTTTCCAAAATTTTCTTGAAGGAAATCAAATTTGCGCGATCAAATTGAGCAAAAATTGAATTTTTATTGAGAAATTCGTCGTAATTATCGATAACCGTGTTCAACTTGGTCAAATTAACCATCTGTAATAATTTCTTATCGCAAATTTTGCTGGATTTTTTACAATTAATGGCGAAATATTTACGTAATTCGGTCAACGACTTAAAAATCTGTACGAAATCAAGTTCGTCGCTGTCGTGATTAAGATTTTTCGCGTTTAAATCCGCCAATATCTTCTCTAATGAAGATATCTGGGCATGAAAATCGAAAGAATCGCTTCGATTTTCTATTAAGTCTGAAAAGAAGTGTCACTTTAAATACAAAATTTGGCAATGAGCGTACATCTATCAAATGAAAAGAGGAATAAAAGACTTTTTGAACACAAAAAGTGCACGAAAAAGTATTCTAGGGCAAACCTGCAAATTTTGTATTAGCTTTACTCAAAAACTCAATTGATGACTCACTTGTGTGCAAAAGTTGTTTCATAAAATCGATTTCTTCTTTCACCAGTAAGAGTACGCGTGATCTTTCGATAAATATCGATTCGGAAATATTTTCGTTAGCTTGCATTTGACTACGAATAATGCCATTTTCGACGTTCGTCGTTTGATTTGCACTAGTCGAATTTAAGCGTCTCGATTGAAATATTGAATTCCCATTCGCAATAGGAACATCATTTTTGTATGAAACATTTAACGCCATGTCTGAAAAGTCAATGTCAAGTCAATGAAAAGTGAAAAGTCAACGAAGCACAAGATTTTCACAATTTTAAAAACAAATACAATCAAACAAATAAAATGTCACAAAAATAAAAAAAATACCAGATGCCAGTTTCCTCGCCGGAAACGATGTGAAAGATTCGCGCCTATTTTGAGACAACGACGAGCAAGATCGATCACGCGTCAACAATGAACATCGTCTGCGCGGCATATCTTGGTCCAAATCGCTCAAAAAGGTTCGTTGTAAAGTTTCGATTTCGGCTTGTTTGCAAAGAACGTCCTTTTCAGCTTCGTACAAAGTACGACGGAGACGATTCAACTTTGCAGCGTCGAAACCGTTTTGGTTCAAAGTTGATTGACAACCGGTCATGGTCAGGTTGGTCTGAACGCATAAAACGCTAGATCAGCAAATAAGAATAGCAAAAGCATCTGAGACGTATACTTGGATCGGATGACATTGGCAAAACTTGAAGGTCAAACCAAGTGAAATATGAAAGATGGTTAAATGATTTTTCTCTACTTATGCAGTTTCATGCCATCTTGAAATTCTAGTCTGGATTTCAAACACCTAATTTGAGACACATATTCACAGAAATATAATGTTTTCCCTCAGATTATCGAACAAATTACCTCGATTTTTTTGACTCGTATCTTTTGCGCTAAAGCGTAGACGTGGATGAGAACTTTTGCATTATGATTGAGAAAAAGTTGTTTATTGAACTATATAAATTTTATACCAAGAATGCTTGAAGTATCGTTACAAGAGTGTTTTACAGACATGAATTTTTTGATTATATTTTGCCGGTTGTTTAACAATGAAGATGAAATTTAAACTATTTAAAGGACATTTTTGGTTTTTCAGCAATTCAGCCGCCAAATTAGCTTGTAGGGTAAAATTCAAGCAAGACTGATAAATCTATAAGCCGAAAGTTGAGCTTTTTAAAGGTGAAAATACTCAATAAAATGTGCAACATGCACTGTTTTTGTACTACACCTAATTTGTATCAGTGCAAACCAAAAAACTGGCTAAAACCTTTGGCACTTGGAGGCACCTGGACTTTTTTTTGCAATTTTATGCGTAAAAAAGTAAAAATTCTTCTATTTCAGAATTCTAACAAGCTAACTTTATGTTTTCGACATACAAAAAAATTGGGTACATTTTTGATTGTGTAGAATTCACCGACTTTGTGTCGAATTTTAACTACGCAGCGCTGGTTTTATTTATTTCTTGAGTTTGGACAAACAGTATAAGAGCTATTATATTTTTGTTTAATCCTCACAACGGCTGAATAAACTGAAATATATTTTTCGACGAACAAATACGAACTTGGAATAGTCTAGATTCTAGAAGTATCTAATAATGAGATCGAGAAGGGTTTAGGTCCAATGAATGACTTGGAAAGCAAAAGAACATAAATTTGCAATAATTAGACCCGAATCGCATGAAAATTTTGGCGGTTTTGGTCTTGAAATTTTGGTAAAATGCTTTTTTTCAACACTCAACTGCCCACCAACATATTTTTTCACACGCCCACCAAGTTGGCGTGTACACCAAAATGTATAGCTTGAATTTGACTTGAAAAAGAGACCTTTTCTACAATGTAACCACTACATTCCATTTAATTTCTCGTCATAAACACTGTAATAAACGCGAGATTCAACAAACTGAAAAATTCTGTTATGGAGCGGACATACAATAAGGAATATCAGTCAGAATTTTTTCGAACAGATTTTCACCCACATTACGTATGTACCACATGAATTTGCACAAATAACTGTCTAATAATTTGCGATTCGTTCCACAATGTTTTTTCAGACCTTTGCTTCAGAGAGACTCAATTTGTGGAGTGCCTGCGCCAGTATTCGAGACAACAAAATTCCAACTGTATTTACCATCAAATGCTGATAACCTTCCGAACATATTGCCGAATACGACGCCCATTGATCAGATACGATTGTTGAGCAAAATCGTTTCCTTGATCACACTGATCAAATCTGGAGCAGTAGGCTCCGGAACAGGACAGAGAAAACACTGACTAATTTTTTCGACAATTCCATCAAATACCCATTGCTGGGGTAGCAGTCAGCCAACGTTGTACTTATAGCGTGAGAAAATACATTAATGAATTTCGACAGTTAAACCATGAACGCCTATTTTAATTAGATATTAAAGAACACTGCTGGTTCACACTTCTCCCACAAAATTATTCCAATTCACAGCGGATTGATGGCTTAAGCTTAACTCATCGCAGAACTGAATCGAAGTATATTCTTTGGACGAACAACACGCAAGAAAGACGACGTCTTTGTACAGTAAATTACAATTTTCTAACCACGTGCCCTCTTTTAAAAAAATATCTTTCCGTCGGTCTCGAATTGAGCACTGTCATGTTTGTCGGTTAGGGAGAGGTTCATATGATGGCCATTTCCGCAAGTTCGGCTGCTTGATAAAATCGCAGAATTTTGCGAAAATTCCACTGCGGATTTGTTGTCTGGGATGAACGATCTAAGCTAAGTAACCCCATTTGAAAATAAGTAATGGATGAAATTTTGTGTATGCAACAATGTTTCAAGAATTGCTTACAGCGGATACAATTGATATGCACATTAAATATTTCAAAAATATCATGGTGGTAAATACGAACATCAAATATTTCAATAATGCTATGGTGGTAAAACTGTAGAAAAGGTCCGAAAGAAGCTTGATACTCAATGATCAAATGGGTAAGAGCTACTTTGTAGTGAAACCATACACATGAAGGAATGACATAAAGAGACACATATCTCTACAAATACGCATATTGGCACAACACCTTTACAGGCCTTTCACTTTAAAGAGAACCAGAATTGAAGAATGAGTACCATTGTCCCAAATACAAGACGGACCAACTGCAGAATCAGATGGGCCGATGTTCATCATAAGATCATGCATAATAACTGCAGTGGAAAGAAAAACAGTCCACCAAACAAGGAATCGATGAATGGAAGAATCAATTAGCGGGCTGAGCAGCTAACTTAGAGGGGACCAAACAGTCAGTGAATAAATGTGAAAGTTAAAAGGACAAGAAACGTACAAGAATCAAGCGAATAAGTACTATTCAGTTGATTAGAGCATCAAAAGATGAAATGAAACCAACTGACCTGGCGTGGACCATTCCAGAGAAACGGTCAATCAGAAAACTGATGAACCAACCGATATCTAGGCTGTCTGGAACCAGATGAACTCATGCAGATTGCCTAGCCGAGTTCAATACTCTTCCTTACATAATGGTTTGATCAGTACCTCATAACATTAGAAAACATACCTTTTCTAGTCTAAGTCAAACTCCCCATAAATTAGAAACAAACAAAACGTAAAAGCTGCTATTGCAAAAATAAGAAATCGAAACGAAAAGCTGCCAAAAAAAATCCAGCTAAAAAACTAGACATTCAGACTTTCAATGATTACGAAAAGCTACAAATTATGCAAATATTTGTTTTATAGCCACGCTCACTTTTTCAGATAAAGCTTTCAATAAACGACAATTTTCTTTATTATTCTTCTGCAAATAATCTTTAGCCTGTTTAAGTTCACTTTTGACCATTTCCAGCTTAAAAATGCCGATGAAATGTAAATCTAAAATTTAAACGTATAGAATATTTTTTCACTTGTGATTCCAATATTTCGATTTTCTTCTTTTCGTTGATATAGTTTTCGTTGTTTGCCTGCAAAATGGCGAGAAAAATTTATCGCACTACACGGACATAGTAACAGGTTATATTGTAATGAAGGGTCCGTGCGGCGCACAGGTCGGTGTTAGACAAGGACAGGTGTTCATAAGCAGCTTAGTTTTGTATCGAAGCATGGTGTTAATAGGACATACAAAAAATAATCAAAACAACAAAAAGACAAAATAGGAGGCCAACAACAAAAAAATTTATGAAAAACAAAAATTCCAATGAGTTGCATTTCATATTTAAATTTAGAAAAATTAAAAATCTGATGCGAAATCTTCAAATGAAAATTCATAAATAGCATATGATGTTCGTTGAATGAGTAACTAGAAAGGACACGACAGTTTTCAAGAAGGATAATGAGGAAAAATAATGATTGTAGAAAATCGAAAATTTTACGATAAACAAACAGAGCATAAACTAACGACAAATAAAACACAGACCAAAAAGAGATAATCATAATTTAATTCCCGCCTAGCTTTGATATACAAACGAAATGAAATATAAATTTTCCGAATGTGCACGTATGGCTGGCCAGCCACATATGCAATTTATTACTACTCTCGCATAAAAAAATTGGGGAAAGGAGGGAAAAACAAGGCTGAATTTCGAGAAAACAGTTGCAAGAAATTTTTTTCGTCTGACAATTAAAATGTTATTCCTAGGCGAATTTCGATAGAAATTTTTGACTATAGTCGGCCTTCTATAATTGGGATTGAAACGAAACATATTTTTTAGCCGCATTGTGTAGCAGCTTCGTTGAAAATTTTGAAAAAAACGAATTTCGAAGTGCAACGAATATAAATGCGGATTATTTATGCAAAAAGCGCACGAATTTTAATTAGGGTATTTTCAACCCAGGTTTTTTAGCACGGCGCTAATGAAACCAGAGCTGTGCTAATGAAAATTTTTTGACGTTAGCACGCATGCTAATGGCTGGAGGAGAAATTTTTTTTAAGGTTCGAGAAGAAAGTTAGATAAAAGATATCACAAAATTGTGGTGGAAAATCAAAAATCATCGTTGTCAGAAATACCAATTTCGTCAATATCGTCATTCTCTTGGTCACTTTAGCTAACTGAACGACTGTGGTTCGAATCTGAATCAGCTTCCGCTCTAACCTCCTGACCCAGAGGTCCCCAAGGTCGAAAATTTAGGTAGGGGTAAAATCGTAAATTTTAAGGGTAGTACTTGAAATATGCCGTGACCTTTTTTTTTGCTCTCAACTTATTGCTAAGGAGGGGGGAGTTGTAGTTTCTCGAACTTACAAAAATGATTAATGCCCCTACTTTATGCTTTTTACAGTCAAAAAACATTTACTATTTCAACTCCATTTTCCAGCTCCCGCACTAATTATACGTACAGAATAGTCACACTTTGAAGACTGTTGTGCCAACTGATTCCTGCACATTTCAAGAATCGGGCACAACATACGTTTGGAAACATTGTTTCAACCAGCATCTTCAGCAGTATGGGCTTATCCCATCACTGATTAGGCTTGGAACAGTGCTTCCAATTGAAAGTCATGATGCTGAATGTGGCTTTAGTATTATTAATCCCATTAGACTATAAACTACGAGTTTGAAACCAAGTACCACTCCTGATCCACGTTAACAGACCTCACATGTCTCAACTCATAGCAGGAAAATATGCCACAGCTTGGGTAACCATATGCGCACAGAAGACCCAACGCAGAAGCGAGGAAAAGGAAAGGAGAGCATGAAGAGGCAGAATTTTAAGAACATAATGTTTTTCTTCCCAAGGGGCGATTTTTTGAATAATCACATATACATAAGTCATTATTTCATATCTCAATTATATTTATAATGATTTCCTACAAGTAGTATATATTAATGTGATGATATCCTTTCCTAAAAATCGCTATATGGCACAGAAGTTGCATACTTTCCCATTATCATTTGCTCAGTAAATGTGTCAAAAAGAGCAGTGAGTAATTCCTCAGAATCACACATTCTGCAATTTTTGTCGAATTAGTATAACCTACTGGGGAGAGGATGAAGTCTACCAAAATTTTTTGCTATAGTGAGCTGTTTTTATGGGGGTAGTAAATGAATTTCCAAATCTGAAACGGGGGTAATACCCCCCATACCCCCCCATGGGGTGCTCTGTCCTGACCGCTACTCGAGTGATTTGAAAACAGTGTCTTGACCTATGCTTAAGTTTACGCAAATCAGTAATAGTGAGTAGCAAATATAATTGTACATTTTCTGAAATAATCAAGCGAGAACCTATATTAAAGTTGAAGCGCAGTTCCTGATACAATGAAAACATGTAAACTGTTTTCCGAACAGACCGTGACCATACATGCACATAGGGGGCAGCGGGGTGAAGCATGCAACGTTATGTATCAGTTTCGTAATAATGAAAGTTTTCATAAGAAAAAATTTAAAAGCAAATATGATACAGAATCAGATTAATGTGCTTCTTGTTACTCTGAATTCCATCTAGTAAGCCTTGAAAATTCGTGGGCAACGACATCGGTACAGTACGCAGGTGACCAAGTTTTAAAGTCATACATATACGAAAAGTGGCCCGCCTGAAAGGCCTGTAGTACCTCAGCGAATAAATCTAGAGTGTATGAACTTTGTTCATCCCACCAGATAAACAATTTACACTAGTTTCTCACATTAAAACTATACATTTAAGGGTGTCCCGAGGTCCGAGGGGGATGTCGGGTAACTTTTCTGGGGCCGGGGGTTATTAATTCCCCAAAATTTTAGGAGACGGGCCTCTACACGGGAAAAAACTCGATTTTTTTCACCAAAAAAGGTCGAAAAACAGTTCAAAAAATAGTAATTTTTGTCTCAAAAAACCTTTAAAATGTATTCATGGCGAGGAACGCCGAGAAAATTGACGTTTTTCACCATTTTTTGTTCAAAAATTGACATTTTTCAGTATTTTTCTGACCGAAGGAAGGGGGTCCCTATACTACGATACGGCTAGCCAAAGGATTGGAAAATTCGAGCGGGGTCACCCAACGGCTAGCCATATGGTTGACGATAACTTAGAGGGTCCTATAGCGCTTCCACCCAATATGTGTGATTAGAACTCCATATCTATAACCTCGGTATATTACGAGCTGAGCCGCAATGTAAGCGTACTGTATGGATGCTTTACCAACAATGAAAACTAAACAGAGTAAACAATGAACATCCGGTTTCTGAGCTACAATCGTTAATTTTGATAATCATGAGAAAATGTAGTTTCCAGGCAAATTTGCTGCTTTCTAAAATTTTCGACACACTTCTATAATTAAGAGCTGCAGAAGAAAACAAATTTTGTTAAAAATTGATAATCAAATTTTCATAAATTAGACACTTACCTAATTCATAAGCTATTCATTCGAACTTACGCGGTATTTTTCATTTAATTTATCGATTTTATGGGATCCGTCAGCAAACAATTAGTGAAAACCAGAAAAAATAAGAGGTTTAGTATATGCAAGCTGTATACAAAGTCCGTGAATTTTGAGGGTACATGAAATGTTTAAATACGATACTAGAATAATTGTGAACGCAAAAGGAGACCGGAATCTCAGATCTACTCAGGTTACAGTAATGTGGCACATTTAGGCAGGCCATTTTTTGGACCGGTCTATTATATAACAAATATACCTGCTGACTATCATCAGAGACTGCGGTCATTGTCGCTGAAGTGTCTTTATTGCAGCTATTCGCTAAGCGTTTCGTCGACTTGACAGAATTTGTTACTCGATTTATAGCTATTGGTGAAAACGCATCATTGGAACTAGAACAGAAGAGATTCGAAGATACGAATAAAAATGCACGAGCAATATAATATGAAAATGCTATCTGACCGAAGAACATAATAAGTGTAATAGCCTTCACATCTACAAAGAACTCAGTAATCGGTGATCTTATAAAAAACATTTCCAAGTGCCATGGAAAACATTTTCGGTAAAAATTTGAGACTGGTGGAAAAATCCAAATTTAATGGCAACACAAAATTCGAACTGTGGAGTTCCGCGACGATTGAAATGTATTTTAATATTACCTTATCATATTTGCTGCATCAGATTCAATATCTGAGCGACGACCTTGTTTGCGACGCGAGTTCCGCTCTTTTATCCGCGAAACAGGTGACCGTCGACACGTTGGAGAAACGCTACGCCGACGTGATTCTGTTTCGCAATCTTCACTTTCTTTGTCCGTATCTTGGTCCGAAACGGATAAGTTTTCGTCACTACCGAATATCATACTGAAAAAGAGTTCCTTCCAAAAGTTACAAGTAATGCAAATGCTCTGTAGTAGCTTTTGTTAGAATTTACGAAAAGCTAGATAGAAAAAGTTATCCCCAATAAAATTTAATCGACTCAACTCTAAAATTCTGGTATGAGCTATTTAGTTCATTGAAATTTCAACATCAGAGTTGAACTGATCACCTATTATTCAACCCTATTCAGATTTTTTTCGCTCAGACTTTCTAAGAAAATATAATACCCTTGATTATCATTCAAATTTGATCCACTCCTCAAGCTTAAAGTTTCGTCATCCGTCGTTGAACAACTGTCGTCGGTCGTAGTTGCAAACCAATTGTGCGATTCCGGGGTAACGTAAGCAACTCTTTTTCCATTCTGAGATAGAAAAAGGACTGAAACGTTGAATTTTACAGAATTATCATCACAGGAAACAAAATTTTTGCGAAAGATGATAGTCATTTCATAGGCATAGCTTTTTCACCTGACATGAAAAGCTTTCTTCGTTGAATGACGTTTTTTTATCATCTTTTGATGACAACGTGTGCAAAGCATGTTTTATGGCATTGATCCAACTATCCCTTATACCTGGCGTCATAGCAGACAAAGTATATCGCGAGTTCTTCAGCTTTAAATAGGAGAGAAATAGATTAGATTTAATTTTAGAATTTAGAATGCGGAACTGTCATTTACTCGAAGTTCAATTCCATAATTTTTAGTTACACTAACAGGTAGGACATGCGTACAATCCGATAAATCAATTGTTATTGTACAGTTCCCATCATCTTCGGCCTGAACGCCCCTAAAAGATAAACAAAAAATAAAAAGAAGCACAGACTGCAATATTTAACAAAGCGTTATGCTACCTGTTATTCATTTTTATTGTTAAAAAATTGATTTTTGCTTGCTGATTCTACCAAAAGCCGACACTTGATGATCAGCAAATTTATTTTTGTGAACTTACTCGTAAAACATTATTGAAACAGCCGATAAGACCACCCAATATTTTGACCATTCGTTTCCTGGTCTAATTTTCAGCTTTAACCAGCCTTTTCTCAATGGACAGCACGGTAGTTGTTTATCATCCTGCCGGAACAGCGTTCACAATTTAACTTTCGACAATGTATCAAAGTGAATGATTTATACATACAGATTTAGTGACGGATCTTCGCAAATTAAAACTTAGTGTGTATTTTGGTGAGTCACAATTCTCCAAATTCGAAAGATCGTTCAACGAAGCAGTTCCATTGTTTATTAAAACTCGATGCGAATATTTAGAATCGTCAGGATCTCTAGATCTGCAAAGAAACAAGAAATAAAGAAAACAAAAACCTCTGAACTCATGAATACTAACGAAACAACAGAATTAGAATAAGTAGAAACAAACGAAAATAAGACGTCTCATTGAATTTGAGAAAAAAATTGTTTTTTTCTGAATTCACGGACGTGAAAAAAAATTTACTCGAAAGAGAAATCTCCACAGGTTCGGCTACGAAGGTCATTGCGATTGCGTAAATTTTTACGATTCTTGACGCTCCTAGGAGTGCCGTAGATAACCGAATTGTCGGATCTAACGGTGGGTGAATTATGATTTTGATTTGTTAAATAGTTGAAATATAAATTGCTATTCTTTGAGGGAGATTCGATACGAATGAGAGTAGGTCTTTGGCTGAGTGAAGTCTGAAATGAATACGAAAGTGAAAAATATTTGATCTAGTCATGATAAGTTGTACTATTCGTTTGTACTGAGCCTTTGACAACTTCTAGCTCGAAAAAAGAACATCCTCTCAAGAAACTTGAAAGTGACAGAATCTGTTTTCAAAATAAGACTAACTTCACGAAATGCATAACTTACTTTTGGAGAACAACAAGTAAGCTGCGCTTTGAGTAATTTGTCATTGAACATGGACATTATTTCATACCATCTACGTATAAATTGTAAACAATAAACGTGACACATGAGATAGAAACAATATTCAATATCCTACCGTTTCATTTCATCATTACAATCACTTTTGAACAAAAATGTCTTGATGTTGGAGTTTTCGTCACTAATGTTCAACTCTATGCAATAACGATTTTCACGTTGATCGAGTGAATATTTTAAACCAATACACTGCTTTAGATCAATGACGCCTTGAGCTACGATATCAGGCTGAAAAACTTGGCACACATAATTTTCAATTTTAAAATGTATGTTGACGTTTCGAACATGTTTATCCAAGGAAAAATGCAAGTCGCCGTCATCGTAGAGCGTGAACCATCTTTTAAGCCATCGCTGAAATGAAGATATAACTTGATTATTAGCTGGATACAGGATTTTTTCATTTTCTCTCGACAGGCTAATTGGCTCTTAGGGTCAAAATTTTACACGCCAATCTAAATTTCAACAAGCCAAAACTAAAAAGTTTGTAAACTAATGTGGGAGTAAAAAACAATGTTTTTTTCATGAAATTTATTCAAAAACACCGATTTGGTTGACGAAATAGTTCAAACATTTTCCCTCCATTTTTGATCTAACATATCTGGAGCCAGTGATTTGCCAATCGTAATTATTTATCAAAAAAGATTGCTTTCAAACTATCTTATGCACAAAAAAGCGCGATAGGTATTTCACTTTGGACTTGAATATCGGTAATTAATTCCGGTGCCGAAGAAAATTTTGGATTTTGATATTCTATAGCGTTGGAAAATGAATGTTATTAACATGTATTTCCTACATGAAAGGTCTAATTTTTCAGCGAATTTAATGTGTTTTCAGTCGAGTAAACTAAAATTCAAAAACTAGGCAAGCAACAGAGAATTCTTCAGACTGCAAGAACATCCTCCATTTTCCCATGGTGATAATCTTTTAATTATTCCAAACGCAAAATGTTATGTTCACGAAAGCCTGAAATTCTAAAGGACCGCGAAACCATTTTGTGAAATCTAGAAAAATCTTGATTTTTGTCAAACACGCGAAAACAATACAAGATCAAACGCATAACATGCTGATGTTTAAAAGCTATAAGCATAAACTAGGCCGGCATTCTGTAAAATTTTCGGTATTTTTTCAAAAAACGCATAAAGATCATTTAGCGACAGAAAACTCATTAACCTAATCAAAAGATCTTGAAGCTCTAACTTTTACAAGCCAATTTGACTTGTACCGCCAAATTTTTAGGAACCGAGGATCTAGAAAAATCTTGGCGTAGTTCACTGTTTATCTCCCGCAAATACCTGAGATTTCTGTGCAAGAGTCAAAGAAAAATCTGGCGACTCGCTCGAGATATACAAGTAACCAGCCAGTCGTTGTTGCTTTTCAGGCTAGAAAAGAAAGGTTAATTCGTAATGAATAACATGACATATTCAACTCAATTTCTCTTACTTACTAAATTATCTACGAGCGATCCGGAATGATTAGTCTTGAGCTTGAAACAATTTTTACATCGCAATGTATTGAATTGATTAGGCTGAAAATTTCGACACAAAGAAGACGACGAAGAGACCGAGGGATTTTGCAGCAGCTGCTGATTCATAATATCTTCATCGTTGTTAACATCAATCTTTCGCTATCAAGCGAGGCTGGAATAAGTGTTCAAATTCAGTCCTCAATGACTCACTCAGCTTGAGAGTAAATATATTGATTTTCAAGGAAATGCAATTAGAATGAACGATTATCTATTATGAGTAACACGAACTATCATCATCATCAGGGGCAGTGTTTGGCACAAAAAGGCAAAGAATGGTGCCAATAGTATATAAAAAATTTCTTTCCTAGAAACATACTGAAAACTTTATGCCAAAAGTTCAATAGAAATATAATTAAGGCTACATTCACCGCACTAATTTATACAAAAATCATACATAACCTACTTTATCTAACCACGTCAAGTGAGACAAATAAAACTGATCGAGAAAATGGTTTACGATTCAAAAAAATGAAATGCTACCAGAATTCAGAAATTTTTATTGAATTGGTCAGGAAGTTATATTTTACTTCAGTTTCCGGCTACTATCTCTGAGGACGATGTGAAAATTGAATTAAGGATGCCTATAATTGCTTTCCCTGAAGAAAAGTCATTTTTGATCGAAAAATTGTGTCAACAAGTTTTAATTTCTCTATTCGAATTAAACACTAATAAGACTAAGGTCTGGAAGCTTTTCGACAATTATCACCTGCAATGATCAATGCGGATGAGAAAAACAGCGGAAAGAAAGTTTTTCAGTAATGGAAAATATGCAAATTTTTTACCAAAATCATCTGTTTCCGCTCCAAAAATTAGAAAATAGACTATGGCTGAGCCTAATCCTGATCCTGAGCCTAATCCTAAGCCTGGATGTAAGCCTAGGCCTGAGCCTAATCATGAGCCTAGGCATGATCCCAAGCCAAAGCCTGAGCCCAAGCATGAGCGCAAGCCTAAGTTTGAGTCTAACCCTAAGCCTAAGCCTGAGCTTAAGCCTAATCCTAAGCCAAGCTAATCTAAGGTAAAGTTGTTATTGTTCATTTGTATTAATTTTATTAAAAAGTCACGTACTTTTTCTATTGAAAGCGGTCAGTTTCTAGTCCTTAAATGTTTTGAGATCAAGACAATTTAGTCTTCCACCATTCAGAAATTGCATGCCAATTGACACAAACGCTGAAAATCTTTGTGCCATTGCAAATATTTTTGTACCAAAAACTATGCTTTAGCACATAAAAACAACGAGATACAGCGTTTTTTGTGCTGAGTTAAAGACCAAATTTCTTTGATTTTTGGGCATTCTTGGAGCTAACAACGCAAAATTTTATCGGTCTTTGGCGCCGAATCAATGAATATGACATTAACTCCTTTTATGTGATCAAACGCGAGTGAATTCTCTTCGAAAAGTATATTTGCATCATCGCAGAAAATTTATAGGTTGTCAGTAATGAATGATTAATGAATAGAAATTCTGAACTTCCTCTGTTCATTCAGAGGGATCCGGATTGGAAACTGAAATTCTTATTTTTTGTGTTTGATTCAAGTAGAAAAAGTGATATCGTTGGGACAATTTTTTGACCAAAAATTTTCTCAACTTTTGACTGAATTTTCTCAAAGGATAGGTAATTATAGACATCCTCAATTCAATCTTTACATTATTGCTATAAATAAATTTGTAGCCGAAATTAATGAAATCAAAAGAAATGAAATATTTAATTACCTTTTTAAAAGAAGAATTAAGGTACCATTATCAAACAAAGGAAATAAAAACGAAGAAAAACCTGCGGGAACTTACGAAACGAGAAAACAAACGAATCAAATACGCATTACAGTAAATGAAAAGTGACAGTTAAAAAGAAGCACAGGTTATACTTTTGTAACAGGCTGACAACCTCTCGAGATACTTTGAAAAATCAATTTAGGTAATTTTCGTTTTGAAAGTGTGTAAATTAAAAGAACTAAGAACTTTGTTCGGAAGTTCAATCCAAATGTGGAAATTTTAATCTTTTAAAGTTCACTAACACGCAATTTTTTTGTATTCCCTAAAAATTTTTTTACCATAAAAACCGCGCCCAAACTTTTTTCCTCATTTCCAATTTGTTTTTCTCTAAAGTTTTCATTCCCAAACTTTTTTCCTCATTTTTTCTCAAATAGGGTCTTTTTCAGGAAAAAATTTTGGGGAACTCAAAACTTAAAAGATGCAAAATTTTACGGCGCATCGCCTCGATTGGATATAATAACCATTATTTTCTTTCAGGCGCGGTCGTAAGCATATCTACTTCCATTTACTAATTAATGCTAAACAGTTTTTATCAATCAAGTTACCTCGTCTCATTTTATTAGGGATGGGCCGGGTATCCGAATCCGGGGATATCCGCCTAGATTTTAGGATCCGGATCCGCTAAACCAGATTTTTTGGATACGGATCCGATCCGGATCCGCTGAACCAAATTTTTTAAGATCCGGTTCCGGATCCGCTGTTGTCAATGATTAAGATCCGGTCATAATCGGATCTTTATTCATTATTATTCACATAAAATTTTGCAGTATTAGAAAACACCAAAAATTTTCCGGCGCTTCGCGCCAGATTTTATAATTCTTTGCAATACTATTTTTCTACAAATCGTGTTTTCTGGTGAAAAAATTTCCAGTAAAGGAACAAATGTTGGCGGTCCTCCTGTATGGTTAAGGCGAATTTTGGTCGAACGTCAAAATATATTTTTCCAATTTTTTTGCAACTGTAATTTTAAACATGAAGTCAAGTTTGAATTGAGAAGCATCATGGAACTAATTATCAGAAATTTCAGGTTTAACTTAAAAGTTTTTCTGATTTATGAAAGTTATGAGTATATTTCTTAATTTGTAAGATGATTATGATGGATGGGAACTCGAGTGCTATTAGGAAGAAACTTTGTGCAAAAATACATAAAAGATCATGGTTTTTTCAGTGTAAAAAAAAATTTCTTCGTACAAAGACTTTTTGGCCGACCTTTGTACAGGTACAAAGAGGCTTGTACAAAAAAAACACTGCAATGGTAGCAAAATTATACTTGACAAACAGTAACCCTTCAAACGATTTTGGGTAGGATCATAAATTTGACCAGCATCACTGAATAGCTGTTCATAAAGGACACTTTTCGCTGGTGCTAATTTAAGTTTACTTTCTGCATGAAGCAATGGTCCATAGACGTTTGAGATTTAAGTTCATGCTCTAATTTGGTTTTTGAGTTGCTAGGTTCATTTTTTGGCTATCTTTAAAGAAAACACAAAAATTAATTCTTCAACATGATTGTACTAGTATCAATTTGTTCCAAAATTACTTTTATTTTCATTATCTTCTTTTTATTTAGACGCAAACTGCTTATACTCGTATATTGCCATATGTTCCCTCTCCAAATGTTTTCTCTGACATCCAGTAGCACAACTTTTTCTGGGTAACTGTATTCTGCATTTATTGCACTTTGCCTTTTCTTCATCATCTAGGGACACTGTGAAGTAGTCCCACACTCTGCAAGTGAAAGAAGAACTTCTGAAAAAAGTTTCCATTTCTATTCATTTCTTTTCTGATGAAACCAATATTAATCTAAGCATGAATACAATTTAATGAATGAAAAATACTAATTAGTACATGTTAACTATTTCAATAAACGAACACCTCAATCATTAATAATCTATTAATCTATTGACACCAATGAATATATATTCATACAACTCAATTTTAGACAAATTAGACATAGTACATATACCTACTGAAAGATCCGGATCTGGTCGGATCTATTCCTCAAGATCCGGATCCCTCCGCTGAACCAAATTTTTTTGGACCCGGATCTGCTGAACAAATTTTTCAAGATCCGGATCCGGATCTGCTGTCACCCAGAAAGTCGATATGGCCCATCCCTACATTTTATAATCAGTATCTCGCCGAAAAGTGAGATTTTTCATCCATTCTCTAGGGGCCTGGAACTATTCAAACGTTTTCAACGTGAAATTTTGGATTTAAGACGATGAAGATTGAACGCGTCATTAGTGCAATTCTAGAACTTCTATTCAGGAATATTTGCTGCAGAAATCCAGCGTTTTAGAATATAAAAATTCGAAAATTTTTCGTCACTTTGCGCCGGAATGGGGGATACAAATCACACATTATCAGTTTGATTTTAATTAATTTCTCAACGTTGTGAGGGTTCATTTTTTAGCGATTTGGAAAATTAAAACCCGAAAACGCACCGGACTATGAAGTAAATGAAATTTAATAATTTTAATGGGAACCACAGAAATGTTAATATCAGATAAATTCACGAGAACTTTATCAATAATATGCTTTGTGCTACTGTAGAACTAGTGATGTGCCCCGGAGAAATTTTCATATCCGGATATTTTTAATGTCGTTTGCACAGAGGTAAAAAGAAGTCACATGGTAATGATACACTGGGCCAACTACAATACTACAATAATATTCAATAGGTGCAATAACTTTTCATGTTATATTTACGTTAACCGCGATTGTTACACAAATATATTACTTTTTTAAAGTGCAATATCTCAGGAAGTGCTGTAGGAAAAGTATAGCTTTTTTATATTTTTTTCTTCTCTTTTTAGCGAAAAGTAAAAAAGCTTTTCGGTGAATAGATTCTAAAAACTTGATCAGCTTTTCCTACGTCTCTCTTGAATATCTGGAGATCTAGCCACATATTGGAGTTAATGTTGAATCCGCATCTTGTATTTGTTTGGTCTGGATTTTACTCTGGAATCGTTGGATCCAACAGCTCCGGTAAAATCTGACTTCTAAGAACTTAGCGACTTTTCAGGAAAAAGTTACTTTAAACCACATTTTGGACTTCAATTGTCCAATGTCCTTTGCATTTCAAAGTGAACAGAACTTTATATAATCTTTTTATGCTTCTTAATCGAAGACAGACTGCATTAATCACTGTTAAAATAACGCTTTTACACTTTACAGTAGGATTCTCAAGATTGGTTTAGTATGCAAAATGTGATGTAGCGTATACATATAGCAGGGTTTTTTAGCACGGTGCTAATGACTGAAAGGGAGAAATTTTCGAAAAAAGTTCAAGAAAGTTAAGAATATCACAAAATTGTGGTGAAATATCAAAAATCGCCGTTTTCACAAATAGTTCCAGATGCAATGAAAAGATGTAAACGTTTATTGAAACAGAATGCAAATTTAACGATTCCTAAAAGTATTACCGTCAAACTAACTACTGAATATTAACTTCTCGGTCAACTAATCAAGTGCATAATGTAAAAATGAACTGATTTAATTGAAATCAGATGAAAGTCTTATTCCTTTTAAAAGTACAAATATCAGGCATATTTTCATGGGTCAATACAATAAAAGCATGTTATCAGAAATTTTTTCAAGACTGAGGGGGGGTTGGGCATATTTGGGTATATGGTTGGCCAGGTTGGGGGGGGGGTCACCCCCAACCCCCCAATTACAGGTATGCAACGAAGAAGTATTCTTTGTCAACAGTGCTAACTGTGCTAATGAAATATCTTTTCGTTAGCACGAATGCTAATGGGACTCGTGCCAAAAAAAGCTGCAGTGAATAATATATATTGCAGTGAATAGTATATGAACTGTACACTTATATAATTTGAACATTTTGTTGTTTTGTTGCTGAGACTTTGTGTAATAATGTAGCACTTAACTTCTCAGTAACCTTTACTTCTTTTTTGAACAGTGAAAATAGCCGGATATATCTGGATATTTTTTCACATCCGGATATCCGTTTTTCAAAATATCGGTCCGGATATCCGACGCACATAACTATGTAGAACACCAATATGTTATCCATCAGTTCAATTTGACTGACCTGACTAGAATTTTCTCAGTTTTTTCCTCATTTTTGCGCATTACTGACTCACAAAAAATCCGAATGTTTGGGTAAGCTCTTAAAATACAGAATTGACAAAGCCTTGTGTCTTTGGTTTAAAAAAAACAAAAAAATCGGAAAATAACTGTTTGTTTATCACTCAGAAACGGTTTTTTTCACATTAGCCGATCTTCTAGACACTTATTAGTGTCTACCTGAGTCACCAAAATGATTAATTTAGTTGAGTTGACTTGACTACAAAGATGTAGAAAAAAATCATATTTTTACATTTTGATGATCAATCGATATTCTATGTATCCATCATGCAAGCACACATTTAGTACATGAGTCAAATTTGCTATTTGCTCACAAACAAAAAAATAGACGCTAAATCTTTTGTAGAATGTAATCTGAGCATTGTGGGATGAGATCCGAATCATCTACGAAATTTTATGCAATATGATTGAGTTTAGTATTCTGAATTTATTGTTACAGTAAGGTTTTTAATTTTCTCAGCTCGAAATTTCAAATTATATGGCGGGTGTTCGAAAAGTTTTTAGACTGATATAGAAGGAAATATAATTTTTTAACGAATTTTTGTGTGCTAGCTGTTAAACTTGTTGGATGTTCAGTTACGATGTTTTGACTCACCGCATGCTGAATTGCTAATTTTATTAAAATGTTTCTTTTAACAACTTGTGATAATTATGAATTTCGAGAAATTGATGTATTGATCGCATGCATGTAATTGGGGGGGAAGTGCTATGGGAACCCCCCCCCCCCAGAAATCGTCGACCATATGGCTAGCCATTGGGCAACCGCCCCCCCAGGATTTTCCAATTCTATGGCTAGCCATATGGTAGTCCTAGGGACCCCCATACTTTTGGTCGAAAAAATACTCAAAAATGTCAATTTTTTGATGAAAAATGTCAATTTTTGAACAAAAAATGGTCAAAAACATCAATTTTCTCGTCGCTTCGCGCCATAAATACATTTTTTATCATTTTTAGACAAAAGTTACTATTTTTTAAACCGTTTTTCTGACATTTTTTCCATGAAAAAATCGAATTTTTTTCCTTCAGAGGCCCCTCCCCCCAAAGACTTTGGGAATTACTGACCTCTGGCCCAAAAAAAGTGGCCCGCCCCCGGGGCTCCGTTACATGTATGATCGATCGGTCATGAAATTTCAACCGAAAAGGGCTAACCCCAGACTAAATTTAAAATGAAATAGCCAGGGTTTATAAGGATGATTGCCCTCCCAAATCAACCATATGTTGTTGGTCTACAGAATTTCGTCGTAGCAGGGAACCGATTGATGATGATCAACGTTCTGGATAACCTGAAACCACGACTGATGCATGAAGAAAGGAGCTTTGAAAGACGTACTGTTGGAAGATCGGAGCATTAGGGTGGCCCAAATAGCATTTCAGCTGACAGTGTTGAAACTATTTTGCACGAAAAATTGAACTTATCTAGGATATGTGCCTGATGGGTACCAGGAATGATGTCGACTGTGAACAAAGATTGCACGAAGTTTAGTAAACTCACTCTTGATCAGATAAAGATGGATAGCGACGTGTTTAATACTCATCTGCTTACTCGTGACGGGACTTGGATTTATCATTACGACCCCGAAAGTAAGCAAGAATTTATGCCATGGCAGGAAAAGGGAACGATGGCGCCAAAAAGGCTCAGAGTTCAACAGTCGGCTGGCATAATAATGGCATCAATTTTCTGGGACTCTGCTGGCATAGTATATACATATTAACTATTTGCCATCCAAATTACGATTACTGGTCAATATTATGCTGATTTAATTGATCGTGTCCATGAAATAGTTAAGGATAAAAGAAGAGGAAAATTGAGGATAAGGGGTTTTGCTATTTTTAAGATAGGATATTTTATTAATTACGAAAGCTAATGTTACAAAACAAAACGAACGGAAAAGTGTAACGGCTAAATAATATCAGCAAATTAAGTTACACCTCGTCGAAAAAGTCAAGATGCGTTTTACTTAGGTTATTTTGTTTGAAAAATTTTTTACGCTACTCGAAGACACCATACATATCTTCATCTAAAGAATTCCATGCTTTAACATCACGATTACAAAAAACTATTTAAAAACATCACGATAAGATTTACGAAGCTCTAATTTGAACAAACTTTTTGCGCGATTGTTATGAACTTGAGTGAAAAATTATTGAAAAGGTCAAACTGATGGCGTCGGAGATCAAGAGGTTCGAGCTTCAAGATGTTTAGATGCTCAAGATATGATATATTGTTGTTAGACCTGAATAATTGTTTTGTAAATTTCCGCTGAACATTTTCAATTTTGTTGATATCAGATTGTAAGCTTGGATTTCATACGACAGTAAAATATTCAAGTATAGGACGAACATATGTGAAGAAAGCCTTCATCAATAAATTTTCATCTCTGGATGTGAAGCGGCACAGTATTAGGTTTACAATCCGTGGAGCTTTCTTAAACAGGGTAATGCACTGAGCAGTTTGTGAGAGAGTATCAGTAATTATGATTCAAGGATCTTTTACTTGACTTACCTGAGGTAAATTTGAATCTCCCAACAAGTAAACTTGTTTTGGATTATTTTTCCAAGATGTGCGACGTTACTATTATTTTTGGCAACAGAAAATCGATTTCGCATGGACGACACAATTACTTAATTCAAATCATTTTGCAGTTGACCACAATTTCCTGCTTTGTTGAAAATTTGAAGATCTTCGGCAAAAAGTACAAGATCACATCGATATTCTAAGGTACACAAATCGTTTATAAACATCAAAAAAAGAGTAGGGCCAAGAACACCCTTGTGATACACCACTTGTAATGGACAGAAATCTAGATATTTCCAAACTTACTTTGACTGCTTGATATCTTGGACAGAGAAAAGCTAATTTAAAATTTTTTACTGAATCTAATCGAGCCATTCTGGCATTTCTTTACAAGAAAAGGCAAGAGTTATTCCAATGAACGTTTTTAATGTTTTCTGTATCCCGTTGATAGCATATTTAGTGGGAGCGAACATCACTTTTGTATCAATTTTCAAAATGTGCAGACATCTACAGCACCCAAAACGGTCTTAGACATTAGTGGCTACAGAAATAGAGGAAAAATCCCGTGGCATCTTATAGGAGAGTCCACAAAAAAAGACTTCAAATGACTGTTTCAGGTTATTTCGACTTCATTTTTGACACTTAGGAGAGTAAGATGTCACAACATTTCATCCATACCTTCTGAATATAATGAACATTTGAAGATTTATATTTCAAAATACGCATAGAGACTGAAAAATGCAAAAAAATGTAAAACTTCCAACTTTTGGAGTGCTGTAGGTATACGAATTTTGACTTTTGCGCCGAATATATATGCTGTCACAGCAGGGCCGTGCGCAGGATTTTTTCATGGGGGGGCGGACTAGATTTTTTCTTTGAATAGCCCCAGGAAATGTTGATCTTACGCGGATATACTGTGTGCATCACCGTTTTTTTCCACGAAGATTTTTTCCACATGAAAACCGGACCCAAAATTTTTTTCCTCATTTTCCAAAAATTTTCCACATTTTTAAAAACGCTTATAATGTGGCTACGGATGCTTTTTTATGCATTTTAGGGACATACCCAAGCATTTTGTTGTATTTGTAGTCAGAAACCTGCAAAAATGAGGAAAAAAATTGAGAAAATTCTGGTTTTGAATTTTGATTTTCACTTTCTAAAACGCTGGAAAATGAACCTTCATAACGTTGGGAAATGAATTAAAATCAGACTGATGAAGTGTAATTTGCGTCCCATTCCGGCGCGCAGCGCCGGAAAAATTTTCGGGTTTTTGTATTGTAAAACGCTGAAAAATCTCTCCAACAGATAATTCGTGAACAAATGTTTTGAAATCGCGTTCTAGAGTAATGTCTTCAATTTCCACCTTAAATAAACGTAAAAGTTCAGATTGCAAACGTTTAAAAAATTCCAATCATCGAGAGAAAAAATTGAGAGACTTGATGAAAAATTTCTATTTTCGGCGACATAATTGACTGCAAACGATTAGAAAATGAAACGAGCTAACTTGATTGATAGAAACTGTTGAGCATTATGTCGAAGTAGATATGCTAACGGCCGCGCCTGATAGAATATAGTTATAATGACCTTTTAAAGTCCACCAAAACGCATCTTTTCGGTTTAGAGTTACTGCCTCAATGGGGGGGGGGGGGGCCATATAATCAATCAATCAAAATATCTCATTTTCAGACATTATCTATCTCCAACTCATCATAGGTCAATGGAGCAGTAGGTCAAGTCTCTAAGAAATCGTGCCTGAATGATGTCACACAGAATGGCATGTGAAAAAGTATAATGGACCCGGACTCGAAATGAGACCCGAAATCACCCGAATATTTTGCTGGACCCGGACCCAATATTCTCAAAATTTTGGACCCGGAACCGGACCCGATATTCTTAAAATTTTGGACCCGGACTCGGACCCGATATTCTTAAAATTTTGGACCCCATACATCTTTACAGGATGATCATATTTTTTCGAAAACTCAGCATTAGCAGAGTTTGCTAGGCAAAAAACTGAGGCAAAATAATCATTAAAAGATGCAGTTTTACTAGAATTATTAGATAAAATCCAATCACGAAGCTTCAAATCAGGAATTATAGTCCCATTAGATTTCTTGTCAACATATTGGTAAAAAATTTTCATGTCTTTAGATTCCATAAGTTTTTCTTCTCGAGATGTATTAAATTTCTTGTGTTCAAATCTAAGCAGCTCTCTGGCCCTTTTATATCCACTAAAATTTTCGAGTGATGGAAATAATTTGTATTTTTCCATAAATATAGCTTTTTCCTCACTAGTTTAATCGAAAAACCCGGTTTTTTGACACTGAAGGTTTACAATAAGATACGAAATTATGCACTGCTCGCATTATAACAGATAAGAAATTTCCATGAAAATTATTTACAGTTAGACAAGTAGAGAAAATTCTCGCCCAATCAACTTCAGCCAAGTGTATAGATAGAGCTTCATAATCTGCACGTAAAAATCTAGTTTTGGAGGAACAAGATTTGAGCATCTAGACGACATAAGTTCAAAGATAACAGAATCGTAATCACTAGAAGAAAAAAACAATTGTTTGTACATTATTAGGTAATAATCAGGTGTTTGACAACAAAAGATCAAGAAAATTTCCGCTTCGAGTTGGTTTGACAACATAATTTTCAAAGCTTAATGCTGGAAGTTTGTCATGCATAGTTTTTGTTACAACTGACATTTTCTCGTATTCACATTTGGAAGTTGTGGTAAATTTAAGTCACTCAAGAGTATGCAGGAATGATTAGCTGATAATCATTCAACATTCGAACAGATTTTCTTGATATGTTCCATATCTGCAAAAGGGGACCTATAGACGACTATAAATCTAATAACATTACATTTGCAAGTAAGGTCAACAGCATCGAATTCAGGTAAAAGTTTAGCATAGATTGGAATAGATGAGATTTTCAAACATTTCTTGAAAACAATACACGATAACGCACCAGCTTATTGACTTGTCCAAGCTGCTATACAGAAAGCCAGATTCACAAAATTTTCAGACTCCGATTACTCGCCAGTTCTATCACCCAGTGACCTTTTCCTATTTCGCCATTTGAAAAAGCAACTGTGTGGAAAACGATTTTTGGATGATAAGGATGTTCAAGATGCTACAATTGAAATTTTTAGTAGCCAATCTACTGAATGGTATAAAGCAGATTTAGAATCATTAATAGCTAGTTATGAAGAATAAAAGTAGAAACGTAGCATATGTGTAACAGATCTAGTCTCAAAACTTTTTGAACATCACTCGTAAATGGGACAACAAAAAGGACATATTCACACAGATCAGTTAAGCTTAATTGTGCCCTATATGTCCAACATATTCAATGACTGCATACTGTAGGTTAACAAAGAGCTTTTGAGTGACTTTTTTATGTGCCTTGAATTCGCTACGAAGTAGAAAAAAACGCACACAAATATATATAAGTAAAATGCAGAAAAAATCATCCGTGGCCACATTACAAACGTTTTAATAAATGCGAAAAATTTTAGAAAAATTAGGAAAAAGCTTTGGGTTCGGTTGTCATGCGTCGTTTTTTTCCTCGAACATTTTTTTCCACATGAGAACCGGCCCAAAATTTTTTTCCTCATTTTCCAATTTTCCACATTTTTAAAAACGTTTATAATGTGGCTACGGACGCTTTTTTATGCAATTTAGGGGCATACCCAAGCATTTTGCTGTTTTTAGAGTCAGAAACCTGCAAAAATGAAAAAAAAAATAGAGAAAATTTTGGTTTGGTTACTCAAAATGAGCTGATGACTAATATATTGGTGTTCTGTAGGAGCAGAGAAAGCATTTTAACGACAGTTCTCATGCATTTATCCGCTATTAAAATTTCTGTGGTTCGAATTAGAATTATACAATTTTATTTAATTCTTATACCGGCGCGGAGCTCCGGAAAAAATTTTTGGATTCTCACTTCCTAAAATGCTGGAAAATGAATTTTCACAATGTTGAGAAAATTAAAATCAAACCGACGAAGTGTAATTTGTTCCCCATTCCGGCGCGCAGTGCTGTAAAAATTTTCGAGTTTTAATATTCTGAAACGCTGGAAAATAAATCTCTAGAACAAATATTCGTGAACAAAAGTTCTAAAATCACAGTCTAGAATGATGTCTTCAATTTCCATCTTCAATAAGCGCAAAAGTCCATGTTGCAAACGCTTGAAAAATTCCAAGCATCGAGAGGAAGAATTGAGGCGATTGATGAAAAATCTCCATTTTTGACGAAATACTGACTGTTAACGATTAGGAAATGAGACGAGCTATAACTCGATTGATAGAAGCTGATGAACATCAATAAGTGGAGGTAGATACGATAACGGCCGCGCCTGATAGAAAATAGTGATTAATACATCCATGACCATTGTTTTTTCCACATTTGCACTATAATATAGAAAAAAATCTGGAATGTGGAAAAAATTTTTGAGGTCTTTCCACAATTGTGGAATTGGGGTTTTCATATAGAAAAGATGCATTTTGGTCATACCTGTAAGAGGTCCGACCAGTTGGAGGGAGGTCTTAAAAAGTCGCAAATTTTCCCAAAAAGGCACTTTTTTGCCCATTTTTCTGATTTTTCCAAGTTAGGAGGATTGGGTATAGGGTTAGCCAAGTTGGGGGGAGGTCCCCTCCCAATTACAGGTATGATCTTGGTGCATTTTAGAAAGTCCAAATCTCAAAATTTTCCAGGGCTTCGCATAGGTTATAAAATTAATAATCATTATTATTTATTACTGAGCCTAGGCGCGGTTTTTAGCATGTCTACTTTCACTTACCATTTGATCTTTAATAGTTTTCATCATCTTAAACGTATTATTTCATGTTTAATTAGCAATCTTCAATATAATATCCTTACAGAAGTAGAAGATCCGCATTGTTTCTATCATACATACATTTTTTGAGAAAGATCAACACGTCAACTTTCTGAACTTTTTGAAGCGTTTGTTCCTTTCTTAACGTAACTTTAATTCAAAAGTTTCATAGAAGTATTTTTGGAAAATTTCTACGCTGCAGTAGAGAAATTGCTTGTCAGACAATTTGTATGACAAAGCTGATTTCATCTGCCAAATCTGCCTTGCTCAAAGAGATCAGTAAATTGTTATACATCCTTTTTCTATTATTCCTATAATTTCACTGCTTTTTTTACGTCTTAAAAGCATTCGATCGACATAAATAAAGTTATAAAAGCATGATAGTATCATTCCCTAAATATTTACTCATTCAGTAAAAGATTTGTTGAATTTTGAAGGTTCAATTCTCCTTGATTTAAAGAATACTAAAGAAAAATGTCGATTTAGTCATTTACCGTCGCCTTATATTTGTTTTAACGCTTTATATTTTCTTCAACTTTTACCATCACGTGTCCAAAAAGTTGCATGTTTATCAAAGTTACCCACTTTAGGGTGGATGACTTTGATTAACACGCAAATTTCAAAAAACTCTATGTATAGCCATCGAGAAATGATAGATATATTCGATTTTCAAGTATTATTGTAGTGCAAATACGTTAGTCTATGATTTTACTCATTAACAAAGATCTCAAGTAATGATTGAGTGTTGTTGATCAAAGTAATCCACATATTTGTCGCATGGTTGCATGAATAAATTTTTTATCGAAAAAATCATTTTTTTGCTCTCACAATTCGATCAGTCAGCTATCAATGGTTGTATAACCTCGTGTCAATACCGTTTCTCACCAAATTGACTTTTCTCTAAGGAATCACAAAAAAGTGTCAAAAAAGAGACCTTTGATATCACGTTACTATGGCGATCAAAGTCTCCCACGGTGTGGGTTTCTTTTCAATCGACTTCATCATATTCAATTTAATAATTGATTCCATGACCTTGCATGAAATACGGCACAAAGAAATTGGTCGATAATTTCAACCAATGTAGAATCACCTTTTTTGAAAATTGGAACAATAATTGCTTCACGCCAAAATTCGGGTATTTCTCCAGTCCTGTAGGAGACTTGAAAGATGGTTGACAATGGTTCAGAGAGAACAAGGTGAAGTTTTCTATAAAAGAATGCACATAAATTGTCTGGACCCGAAGATAAAGTTTGTTTGAGATTTTTGAGCACTGAAAGGACAGTGAGGAAATTAAAAGTACAAGAGAATTTATGTTCAAATTTTTTATCTGAAGTAAGGTAATATATTTTATTTAGGAATATTTTCAGGTTTGGTAAAAATAGAGGAAAAATAATCATTTAGCAAGTCAGCTTTATGAATAGGATTTATGGCAATTATGTCTCTATATTTAAGATCAGGAATAGCCGTAGATACAGAAAGTTTACTATTCACATACTGATAAAATTGACGTAAGTTTCCAGCTTTAACAAGATTCATCCCTTTCATAATTTGATTTCTTTTAGTTTCTGATCTCAATTTATTTCTAGCCGTTTTATATTTTGTAAGGTTAAGGATAGAGAGAAAGAGTTCAGATTCCTTTCACCATAGTAGCTTCTCTTTCTCTAACTTGTTTAGAAACACAGGTTTCTTCCTTCTACAAAATTTCTTCCAGGGGACATAAAGTTCTACATTCCTTGCTGCAAGACAGATAGAAAGTTGATATAAAAATCATTAATCTTAGAACAGGAGGAAAAAACTAAAGACCAATTCACTTTAGCAAAAAAGATAGACAAGGAAACATAGTCAGCGTTACGAAAGTCAGCATAGAAAAAGTATTCAGTTTCATGGGGCAATTTACCATGAATAGAGAAAGTAACAGAGTCATGGTCACTTGTAGAAAAAGATGGGGCACTCTGCACATTTGATACTGATTTCTCATTACAGAATATGAGATCAATAAAATTCCCATTCCTGGTGGCATTATTTGTGTATGAATCAAACCCAGCATCAGTAAGAATGTCATGCATCAGCCTTGATATGGCACAAATTTCTTCATATTTACATTGAGAAGTTGTGGCAAGTTAAAATCACCAAGCAAAATACAAGGATATCTAATACTATATTTCTTTAGCAGTGTATTTAGATTCTCCATATGATTTACATCGGATGAGGGTGTTCTATAAACAAGGAAAATTCGAATACTTCCTATCTTTGTATGAACATCAGAGATCACAATATCCTGGATGGATTCATCAGCAGAGGTTGACACTAAAGACAATCTCAGGTTTCTTCGGTAAACAATTCAAACTCCCCCACGTTTCTTGTTTTTACGATCACATCTTAGTACACCATACGAGGTGTCAGAAATAAACCATCGACAAATTTTTTAGTCAGTCACGTTTCAACCACAAAGATTAAATCAAAAATTTCGGATTCCAGAAGAAGAGTGAAATCAATTAATTTGTAAGCTAGACTACGAGCATTTAATCCGCGCGATACTAATCGTCTCTAAGCTCGTGAAAATATTATTTTCCTATTCTTTTCTGAATTTATTTTTCTAACGACGAATAAATCTATTTTAAGACGAAAACTTCTCGCCAAAAAATTTTCCACGCGTGGAAAAAAAATTGACCTCTTTCCACATTTGAGGAAAAAAGTTAGCGGAAAAAAACAGTGCCCATGACCGGCGCAAACAGCCGGAAAATTTTGAGATTTTGACCTTTCAAAGTTCACCAAAATGCATCTTTTCGGTTTTGAATTCGGCAAAATTTTTTCCACAATGAGAACCATACCCAAAATATTGTTCTATTGTTCCCCATTTCCAAATTTTGCTCCTCAGAAGACCCCATTTGAGGAAAAAACTGTGTTCTCATCTCATGTGGAAAAAACCTTCGAGGAAAACAACGGTAATTCTAAGTGATCTTAACAGCTAGGATGTATTTATTATTTTCATATATTTTCGACCAAGTTAATGAGAGTTTACAAATAAATTATAGTGGTTTTAAAATTTTTCAAGAAAAATTCTAGAAATTACGACTTTTGAAAACAAAATTCAAATCTAATTCTTGAAATCAATGTTCAGAAAATTGATTTTCCAGCGTCGCAGAATATCAATACCCAAAAAATTTTTCCAGCGCTACGCGCCGGAAACATTAACATCCCTTTTGGGTTCTCACTTGTCATCGTAGAGGACTTAAGCATCGATTTCTCACATACCTGTAAGACCTCCGACCAGTTGGGGGGGGGGGGAGTAAATCCGAAATTTTGGGGGGGAGGGGTAGAAAAAAGTCGAAATTTTTGCCAAAAAAGGCCAAAGAACATACACTTTTTTGCAAATTTTTTCAATTTTTTTCAAACTGGGGGGGGGGGGCCGGGTTGGATGATTTTGGGTACAGGGTTGGCCAAGTTGGGGGGGGGGGGGGTCCCCCCCAAGTACAGGTATGATTTCTCATGTAATTCAAAGTCATTATGCTTTTCGATAGTTTGTTGAAAGTTTGTTCCAATCACTGTTTTTTTTTCCCCCGGGCCTTTTCCCCAAATGGGGAAAGGGATCAAAATTTTTTTTCCCCATTTTCCCGAAGTCGTTTTTTTCGCTTAAAAATGCTCACAGACGCTTTATTTACGTGTTTTTGGGCTTTTTCAAGCCTTCTGGTGTTTTTAGACCCGTTAATTCATCAAAATTGAGGAAAAAATTGAAATTTTCGAGTTCAAAGTTTAATCTACAAGCATTGGAACAAAGTTTCAAGCAAACTATCCAAAAGCATAATGACTTTGAATTACATGAGAAATCGATGGTTAAGTCCTCCATGTTGACAAGTGAGAACCTAAAAGGGATGTTAATCTTTCCGGCGCGAAGCGCCGGAAAAATTTTTTGGGTATTGATATTCTGCGACGCTAGAAAATCAATTTTCCGAACGTTTATTTCAAGAAGTAGATTTGAATTTTGTGTTCAAAAGTCGTAATTTCTAGAATTTTACTTGAAAAATTTTAAAACCAGTATAATTTATTTGTAAACTCTCATACTTTGGTCGAAAATATATGAGTAAGCAGAGTATAAATTTCCGAAAGATATTTCCATGAAGCATTTAAATTGATTTTACGTTAGAAAAGAAATAATTGCATCAAAAAGCTTAGAGACTTGACGTATTGATCTTTCTCAAAAGGAAAAAATGCGAATCTTCATTAAATATCATGATAAAATATTGAAGATTACCAATGAAAACATGAGATAATACGTTCAAGATGATGAAAACTATTATAGATTATATGATAAATGAAAGTAGACATGCTAAAAGCCGCGCCAGGGGTTAGTAATGCATAATAATGATTATTAAAGTTATAATCGGCGCGAAGCGCCGGAAAATTTTGAGATTATGACCTTCTAAAATGCACCAAAATGCATCTTTTCTGTATCCGATCCCCAAAATTTTCTTCCCCAAATGGGGAAAGAGCCCAAAATTTTTTTCCCCTTTCCGAATTTTTTTTCCCGAAAAAGCACGATTTGGGGAAAAAAAACAGTGGTTCCAATGCTTGTAGATTAGACTTTGAACTCAGAAATTTCAATTTTTTCCTCAATTTTAATGAATTAACGGGTCTAAAAAAACTAGAAGGCTTGAAAAGGCTCAAAAACACCTAAATAAAGCGTCTGTGAGCATTTTTAAGCGAAAAAACGACTTCGGGAAAATGGGGGAAAAAATTTTTGACCCAAAGGCCCTGGGGAAAAAAACAGTGCTGGTGCATACTTGTAAGAGGTCCGACCAGTTGGAGGGGGGTAAATCCGAAATTTGGGGGGGGGTAAATCCGAAATTTGGGGGGGGGGGCTCGAAAAAAGTCGACTTTTTTGCCAAAAAACACACTTTTTTAATTTTTTTGATTTTTTCCAAACTGGAGGGTTGGGTATATAGTTGGCCAAGTTGGGGGGTCCCTCCCAAACCCCCCTCCCAAGTAGTACAGGTATGGCCTCCTCTTCTGGTGTCTGCAAAGTGCAAACGTGGTAAAAAACAGCGACTGGCCGATCCAAAGAATACAGTAGAATATAGTCTCGCAATGAAAGAAATCGAGATATTCTAACGTGGTTTTGAATCTGATTTTGTGTACAGAAGTTTGCGGCGATTAGAGATTGCTGATTGATTGCACTGGCATAAGCAGTGACTAGTTCTCAACAGGACGGTGGACGAGAAAGAAATTTTCCGCCGAGATAAAAAATTTTTCACCACGAAAAAATATTTTCATCAACAAAAAAAATTTCCATCAAGAAACAAAAAATTTGCGACAGAAAATTTTTGTTTTGCAGCAGAAAAGAATTTTGACCGAAAAAATTGTTTTCCACGATAGAAAATTGAATTTTTCATTTTACTGGTATCGGGCACCTGTGCCAGCCGAGATGGTCAACGGCCGATTCGCATGAATTATTGGCAGCTTTGGTTTAGTTCATAATGCTAAGCCTGGAAAGGCTACAAATTTTAAAAGATAAAAATTGCCACAGAAGCCACACATTTAAAAAAAATGCTATTCACCGGCCAATAAATGACCAATTATATAGATTTACTGTTTGGGAAACCTTTTCTCTGGGCATTTGAATTATTTTCAGAATGTGGCAAACTGGGCGTCGATCTATAGATCTTTGTGAGACCGACCCAAAAACATCCTTCAAAAAAATTTCAATTTTTTATGGAGTTATGGCTAGTAATACAGGACAGGATGAGCAAAAAAATGCGACCATTGTTGACTTCCATAACGTTTGAATGGATGGAGCTCTTTTAATGCGGATTGCTGCAAAGTGTAAACAAGCGTATTTTCGGGATTCTTTGGTGGGAGGGGCCTCGACCGCAAAGAATCCAATGGACGCGATCATTTTACACAAAAAATTATCTCGAATGTAAAGAGGCGTATTTTCATGATTTCTTATTGGAAGGAGTTGCCGACCGCGGGGAATTCAATAGATGTGATCACTTGACACAAAAAACTATCCGGGCTGTAAACAAGCATATTTGCGTGATTTTTTGGTGGAAAGAGTTTCCGACCGCGGAGAATTCAATGGATGTGGTCACTTTACACAAAACTTATCCTGAAAGTAAACAAATGCATTTCTGCAATTTTTAGGGCTGAGGGGTTCTCGGCTTTGGCGAATTTGATAGATGCAGTCACCTCACACAAAAAACTATCTTGAGTGTAAACAAACGTATTTCCACGATTTTTACAGGAAGGCGTTTTTGACCATGGAGAATTCAATGGACGCAGTCAGTAATACAAAAAATTGTCCTTCGTATAAACAAAAGTATTACTTTGATTTTTTTGGTTGAGGGTTCTGGATCATTGGGAATTCAACAGATATGGTCACCTTACATCGTGTTTACATTTGTTAGAAAATTCAAAAATTGTTAAAAAATTATAATTGTGGGCCAAGTCTCTCAGATAATCAATGAGTGCGTTTGTCCTGCACCGAGCCATGCATGATCAAAAGGGCTAACAATACGAGCGATTCAATGTGCACAGTATCGATACTTTCACTGGCAATGGTTCCTTTTACAGGTATGAAGTGACTACATCCGTTGAATTCCTCGCAGTCGAAAACCTGTCCGCCAAAAGTTCGCGGAAATACGCTTGTTTACACTCAGAATAACTTTTTTGTGTAAAGTGACTGCGTCCATTGAATTCCCCACGATCGTAAACTCCTTCCACAAAAAAATAACGGAAATACACTTGTTCACACCCCGGATAATTTTTTGTGTAAAGTTATCGCATCTATTGAACGCCTTCCACTAAGAAATCACGAAAATACGCTTCGTTACACTCGAGATAATGTTTTGTATAAAATGATCGCGTCCATTGGATTCCCCACGGTCAAAAACTCATTTTACATAATAATGGCGAAAATACGCTAGTTTACAACCCGGATAATTTTTTGTGTAAAGTGACCACATCCATTGAATTCCCCGCGATCGTAAACTCCTTCCACCAAAAAATTACGAAAATACGCTTGTTTACACCCGGGTAATTTTTTGTGTGAAGTGGCGGCATCCATTGAATTCCCTATAGTCGAAAACCCTTTCCCCTATAAGACCACGGAAATACCTTTGTTGTTTGGGGACCATAAGTTGGGAATATTTTGTTGGAGACATTTTGTCGTAGATCCGGGGGAAGTGCTATAAGCCGAAGGCATACTTGACCGCAACGGGCAAAAAGTAGTGCGGCCCGCACATTTTGTGCGGCTTTCTAAAACTGCGGCCCGCAAGTCACCCGCAACCGCATTGCGGTTTAGGGCGGTTTACGGACCCGCAATGAGTTCTCGAGTGGAGTACTGTTTACGGTTCTGATAGCCGCAATCGATACAGTACATGCAATTCTGCGCTGAATAACAGTAGATACCTGAATACTATCAACTATAGTCTGTTTTTCTTGAAATGCTTCCAAATAATGAAAGTGGAAAGGAAGTAGTATTTCAGATTTTCACGATTTTCTGATGAACAGTGTACCATATAGGACTGGGAAGTGAACATACTGACCTCACCTTTTACAATTTTTCGAGTGAAAAATTTTACGATAAGAGTTCTATGTAAACGATTTTACGGCAAGTACTTATTTGTGTCACTTTTTTATTTGGAAGCAGTTTGTAAAAAACAGACTATAGATAGCCAATTTTTTCAAAACTAGCTCGGCTTTTTTCGTTGAAGGCTTTTGAGGGAAAAAATTCAGATTTTGGGAAAGTTTCTGATTTTTTGGAAAGTTTCTGATTGTGGAAAAAATTTTTGGGAATTCAAAACCAAAAAGATGTATTTTGGTGAAGGTCAAAATCTGAAAACTTTCCAGCGCCTCGCGCCACTGTTTTTTTGTTGTTTGTTTTTTCTCCAAATCGTGCTGTTTGGGGAAACAAAATTCGGGAAAGGGAAAAAAATTTTGGCTTTTTCCCCACTTGGGGGAAGAAAATTTTGAGGATGGGATACAGAAAAGATACATTTTTGAGCACTTCAGAAGGTCATAATCTCAAAATTTAATTGAATTGAAAATTAAAAATCAAATCATTAATTTTTAACATGTACAGTAAATGCTTCATTTTCCGTATGTATTATGTTAACTTACATGAACAACCTTGCATCTCTTTAATAATTTCCGGTTTGGAATTGCGGTGAACTATGCTTACCATTGCTGTTTTCCGGTTCCGCATTTTTGCGGAACTGCACAAAAGCATGCCATTGTGAGAGCCGCAACCGACCCGCAATTGCGGGCCGCAAAAAAATCCGGTCAAGTATGCCTACGGCAATAGGAACCTCCCCCTCTCCAGTAATCGTCGGTCATGTAGTTAGCCATTTGGTGACCTCTTCCCAGGATTTTCCAATCCTATGGCTAGCCATATGGTAGTCTTAGGAACCCCCATACTTTTGGTCAGAAAAACACTGAAAAATATCAATTTTTTGATGAAAAAATGTTAATTTTTGAACAAAAAATGGTCAAAAACGTCAATTTTCTTGGCACTTCGCACCATGTATACATTTTTTACGATTTTTAGACAACAATTACTATTTTTTGAACTGTTTTCCCCAAATAGTCGCGCCGTACCCAACTAGTCGGACCTCATACGGGTATGCCACCCGAAAACCATTCTGCTTTTGGTAATAAATTTCCAGCACATTCGGTTCAAAATGCAATTTTCCTATTATGTTGCCTCGTACATATTGATGGTTTGTTTTATTCAAAACTTGACAAAAGGGTCACTGATTTCGGACAGGTGTTACTAAAAGGTGGAAGCCGTCCGCGCATACGGGCGACAGATATGGTCATGCGGATGCGGAATCCGCCGTTTTCTTGACTAAACGGCAGATTGAAACAGTGGAATCCGGATCTCCGATGTGACAGACTAAAGTCCAGAACTAAACGGCCGATCCGCATGGCGGATGGCGGATAATTTTTGGAAAATTTTCGATATTTTCGCCCAAGCTCGGATTTTTGTGGAGGATATGCATGTCCAACTAAACGATAAATTTCGGAGAAATTGCGGTTCCGTATCCGCCATCCGCCAGATGCATAAACAGCGGAGGATTTCCACCAATTTTTTCGTGTCATGCAAATGATGCGCATCTCAATGGAATCATATTTTACATGAAAGTGTTGGTGTAAAACTTTGATCTCGGCGCAAAATTTAAAATAGAATATTTTTAATAAAATATAATTTATAGTTTATAGTTTAATTCAATCTATAGTTCAATTCAAAATTCAAATCCTGCCGAAAATTGAAAATTTATTCCCGTCACATCTTATCCGCCACATCCGCGAAATTTTTCTGCTGTTTAGTCATGTGGCGGATGGCGTATGCGGATCCGCCATTTCTTCGAAATCCGCCGTTTAGACATGCATGTCTGCCAAAAAAATTCGGAGTTAGTCCTGAAAAAGACGGGTTCCGCATTCGCTTAGACCATATCCGTCGCCCGTATGCGCGGACGGCTTCCACCTTTTAGTAACACCCATTTCAGGCCTAAGTTTGTCCGTGTGATAACTTTTGTAGATTTTTTAAAAATATTTTGCAACTATATTTTCTTCCTGTTTCTATCAGTGATTTTTTTAATCAATTTTCCCGCTAGAAATTGATTAAATAATTTTTTACTGTCCCATGGGCGCCAAAGTAAAACACAAGGCGCTTAATTACGACGGGCGCGAAGTCGTGATGCAATCGACCAAACACATGCACGATTTTTTTTTTATTGTTCACACTTGTCGAAAAAATTTCAGCTCCTTTCACAGGTGTGGAAAAAAATCGGCCGTCAATTTAGAAATTCAAAATATCAAAATTTTACAGTGCTGCGCGCCGGTTTCAGACATAGTTTCTCATGAAGTCTAGTAACGCCCCTCGATAAATATTTCATTGTACTTGTCACATATTGCGGCATCCATGTCACATGTATGACATGTGGATTTGGGAGAGCTGGGGAGGTTTGGGTATCTCATCAGGTAATACCGTGTTTTAAACGTCACATTGATGGTGAACCATATCAGATTGATCCTATTACAGTGAGTAATAGGCTGTGACTTCTGATGGATACTGGCATTTTCCCCAGGCTTCCCTGGTTGCCGTTGGGGCCTAACCTGGCGAATGGTAGCTATAGAGAGGTCTATAGTTGGTTCTCTGGTGTTGTCCTTGGGGTCTTGCTGTAGGGTAACGGACAACGCTGCCAGGCTAGGTGCGACAATCCCCGAGTCCTACTCAGTGAGAGTGGGGACAGGGTCACCCGTAAAATGACCTAATTTGTGGGACCCGGTTCGGAACCAGACAGCCCCTTTTTTGCCCGAACCTGAGAGGTGGAGGCCCTACTTATCTGTGGAAGACTTGGGAAACCGACTTAGGAAGGATTTCCCAACAGTACTCTGCGTTGATACCACTGCTTAATCTGATAGAGTGTGT